>JARVJN010095408.1:0-19060 GCA_031763805.1 Argolebias nigripinnis
ATTTAAAACAACCACAGCTGCAACAAAGTGCTGTACACATAAAATCAAGAACATTTAAACACATAAAATAAGATTTTAATTTTTTTAATGAGATACATATTCGTAAAGTCGAATCGCAGCAAGTCAAGACCGCCGTAACTCGAGGACTACCTGTGCATATATTTCCTTTCTCATAACCAATTTTTTTTTAAATAAAATGCCCTTGCAGGAAGAGGTGTGTTTGCTACCCAGCCCTTTGAACAAGGAGATTTCATCTTAGAATACAGGGGTCAACTTCTATCAGCAGAAAAATGCCAATCAAAAAAGTACTCTGAAAAGGAGAGTACATTTCTCTTTGACTTTGAATGGCAGAATCGTAACTGGTGGTGAGTATATCCAAATATTTTCTATAGAGCAATTATGAACTCTAAAACGAGACTTGAATAAAAGAACCTAAATCAATGAGTCACTCAGAAGCAATATTTCAATAACACACCTGGATTGTAACATTGAAAAATGATTTGTTTGGTGTTATGAATTTAGAAACATTTCATCTGCCTCACAACTTTTCTTTTGAAGTGTTTCAGATTTTGATTTCTGTAAGCTTTTATTTTACTAAAAGACTACTGTTATACAAAATGTTTGATTTTTTTTATTTCTTTCCTAGTATTGATGCGTCAATAGAGGATGGCTCTCTTGGAAGATTAGTCAATGACAACCACAGGTCTCCAAACTGCACCATGAAAAAAATAATAGTAAAAGATAAGCCCCATTTGTGCCTTTTTGCCATCAAAAACATACAAATGGGAACTGAAATTGATTACAACTATGGTGATTCTAAATGGTCATGGCGTGAAAAAGTAAGTCAATAAGCTCAAGTATGCAAGTTGAAATTTGTTAATTTGGTATAAAAAAAATATATACCAGTAAATTTTTGTCTCTTTTACTTGAATGACTCTCAGGCTCGTTTTGCTGTTTCTGAACTTGAGCCAGCCAGAACTTTGCATGACTCTTACCCTGATGACAGCATCAAACAGGATGCCAGCTTGCAGGTAATATTCAGTTAAAAACTATGGAGACCTTTTCTTGTTCTCTTGGTTTACATGCTTGTACGTGTAGTTAACTTTTAGTTGGAATGCTGTTCTTTAGTCAGAAGATACCTTAAACAGAATTCGGCCAATCATCTAATCACATGTTTTTAGTTGTTTTCCTCAAGCAGCCCAGACGAACCAGTGGCACACACACCTATAGATAGATTGTTGAAACATGCTTCCATGTGGGGTCTAACCAAGCCTATCACTCACACACACACAATAATGGATTTCTGTAATATGGCTCCTTGTGAGGTCCTCCGTATGGATCTAAGATTGTGTTTTTTTTTAGATCATACTTTTGGTTATGGACATTATGTAAGCTGATTATATTACAGCTATAGTTCCACACATCCTCAACAGCTAAACGGCTGAGGTGTCATGTTGAAGGATGCTCCACCACATCCATAAAGATGCTGTTGTAGGACCAGATGAGACATCCAGAACTGACTGGAACACTTTAATTAGAAGGGCTTGTTTGGATTTGGGGACTAACTTCACATGATTTAATCATACAGGTCTTGAGTCTGTCATATACTTTGTATGTTGTCTGTAGGATGTTGTTAAGTTATATGTGGTTTTAATTCCAGGTGACAGGCTCTCAGGCTTGTTTAGCCGTTTCTGAACTGGAGCCAGCCAGAACCTTTCACGACTCTTACCCTGATGACAGCCTCAAACAGGATGCCAGCCTACAGGTAATACTCAGTTAGACTTTGTTGTAAGAATTAAACTATGGAGACTTTTTTCTTGTTGTCTTGGTTTACGTGCTTGTATGTGTAGTTTACTTGTAGTTGGAAAGCTGTTCTTTAGTCAGAAGGTACCTTAAACATCAATCAGCCAATCATCTGATCACACGTTATTAGTTGTTTTCCTAAAGCAGACAAAACGAACCAGTGGCACACACACCTATAGATAGATTGTTGAAACATGCTTCCATGTGGGGTCCAACCAAGCCTATCACTCACTCACACATAATATTGGATTTCTGTAATATGGCTCCTTGTGGGGTCCTCCGTATGGATCTGTTTGTGTATTTTTTAGATCATACATTTGGTTATGGACATTTATGGAAGCTGATTATATTACAGCTATAGTTCCACATATCCTCAACAGCTAAACGGCTAAAGTGTCACGTTGAAGGATGCTCCACCACATCCATAAAGATGCTGTTATAGGACCTGATGAGACATCCATAACTGACTGGAACATTTTCATTAGAAAGGCTTGTTTGGATTTGGGGACTAACTTCACATGATTTAATCATACAGGTCTTGAGTCTGTCATATACTTTGTATGTTGTCTGTAGGATGTTGTTAAGTTATATGTGGTTTTAATTCCAGGTGACAGGCTCTCAGGCTTGTTTAGCCGTTTCTGAACTGGAGCCAGCCAGAACCTTTCACGACTCTTACCCTGATGACAGCCTCAAACAGGATGCCAGCCTACAGGTAATACTCAGTTAGACTTTGTTGTAAGAATTAAACTATGGAGACCTTTTCTTGTTGTCTTTGTTTACGTGCTTGTACGTGTAGTTGTAGTTGGAAAGCTGTTCTTTAGTCAGAAGGTACCTTAAACAGCATTCAGCCAATCATCTGATCACACGTTATTAGTTGTTTTCCTCAAGCAGCCAAAACGAACCAGTGGCACACACACCTATAGTTAGATTGTTGAAACATGCTTCCATGTGGGGTCCAACCAAGCCTATCACTCACACACACAATAATGGATTTCTGTAATATGGCTCCTTGTGGGGTCCTCCGTATGGATCTAAGTTTGTGTTTTTTTTTAGATCATACTTTTGGTTATGGACATTATGTAAGCTGATTATATTACAACTATAGTTCCACACATCCTCAACAGCTAAACATGTTGTTATAGGACCTGATGAGACATCCAGAACTGACTAGAACACTTTAATTAGAAGGGCTCGTTTGGTTTTGGGGACTAACTTCACATGATTTAACCATACAGGTCTTGAGTCTGTCATATATTTTGTATGTTGTCTGTATGATGTTAAGTTATTTGTGGTTTTAATTGTAGGTGACAGGCTCTCAGGCACATTTAGCTGTTTCTGAACTTGAGCCAGCCAGAACTTTTCACGACTCTTACCCTGATGACAGCATCAAACAGGATGCTAGCCTACAGATAATATTCAGTTAGACTTTGTTGTAAGAAATAAACTATGGAGACCTTTTCTTGTTCTCTTGGTTTACATGCTTGTACGTGTAGTTTACTTTAAGTTGTGAAAGCTGTTCTTTAGTCAGAAGGTACCTTAAGCATCATTCGGCCAATCATCTGAACACATGTTTTTAGTGGTTTTCCTCAAGCAGCCCAAACGAACTAGTAGCACACACACCTATAGATGGATTGTTGAAAAATACTTCCATGTGGGGTCCAACCAAGCATATCACTCACACACACACATACATACACACGTAATAATGGATTTCTGAAATATGGCTCCCTGTGGGGCCCTCCGTATGGATCTAAGGTTGTGTAATTTTTTTAGATCATACTTTTTTTTGGACATTATGGAAACTGATTATATTACAGCTATAGTTCCATACATCCTCAACAGATAAACAGCTCAAGTGTCATGTTGAAGGATGCTCCAACACATCTATAAAGATTCTGTTATAGGACCTGATGAGACATCCAGAACTGACTGGAACACTTTAATTAGAAGGGCTTGTTTGGATTTGGGGACTAACTTCACACGATTTAACCATACAGGTCTTGAGTCTGTCATATACTTTGTATGTTGTCTGTAGGATGTTAAGTTATTTGTGGTTTTAATTCCAGGTGACAGGCTCTCAGGCTCGTTTAGCTGTTTCTGACCTTGAGCCAGCCAGAACATTTCATGACTCTTACCCTGATGACAGCATCAAACAGGATGCCAGCCTACAGATAATATTCAGTTAGACTTTGTTGTAAGGAATTAACTATGGAGACCTTTTCTTGTTGTCTTGGTTTACGTGTTTGTATGTGTAGTTTACTTTTAGTTGGAAAGGTACCTTAAACATCATTCAGCCAATCATCTGATCACACGTTTTAGTAGTTTTCCTCAAGCAGCCCAACTAAACCAGTGGCACACACACCTATAGATGGATTGTTGAAACATTCTTCCATGTGGGGTCCAACCAAGCCTATCACTCACACACACAATAATGAATTTCTGAAATATATTTCTTTGTGGGACCTTCCGTATGGATCTACGGTTGTTATTTTTTTTAGATCATATTTTGGTTATGGACATTATTGAAGCTGATTATATTACAGCTATAGTCCAATTTGTCTGTGTTGTGTACTTTGGAGCCTTTTTCTTGTTTCCTACGTAAAAAAGGTTTGTGCATTGTATGTCCTTGTATGGACCCCTTGCATTGATCCAAGGTGTTGCCGTATTTTTGAGGATGTGTATAGCACTGGTCATTTACCAGTTAAGATAGTGGACAGAAATTTCAATTAATATGGGAAAATAAATTCCAGTGTTTTACATTTATACACCATTTAAAATTAGCTTGCATAAACTGTAACAACACATTTCTTGTCATTCCCTCCATATAGGTATCAACTATCAAAGGAGTTTCTCTTGTGGACTACTCAGACAGTGATGATACTGATAATGATTCCCCAATAGACTGCTCTGTACCTATACAAAAGGATTTAAAAAGAAAAACAATAATGGTAAAATACAATTGTTTTTGACACATATTTTAAATTGTCATAGGAAATTATAATTTTTTAATAACTGTGTCTGCAAGTACAATCACAGGAATGGAATAATTAAAGCTTAATGCAATTTTTTAACAGATGAATAAAGTTCCAAGTTTTTCTGATGCTATCTACAATTCCAGTAATGAATGTGTGGAAGACCCTTCAAACTCACTGTCAATGGATTCACAAAGGCCTAAAAGAGGAACTTGCTTCAATGTAAGCCTCATGAATCAATATAATTTAAAAGAGTAATGCCATAGTAGACTTTTGATTCGAATGATTCGAGTGCTTTTCGTGAAGGTCTAGTGTTGATGTTTTACTAATTCATTTAACACTCTTGTTCAGTTGACACATTTTTTTTGTTAATTGGCCTAAATTTTTCCATATACCGTAAATATACAGTATATGTTTTCCTAGATATTCTCCTTAACATTGCATTTTACTGTTTCTGTTTGGATCTAAATCTGCTCAAAACAAGAGTACTGTATATTCAATTTGACCAAGCACTCTTTTCTAGGTTTAGTTAAAAAAAATTGCTTAAAAGTGCAATAATTCTTGCCAGTCATTTCAAAAACTGAACCAATTTTATTTTATTTAAGATTTATTGCACATTACGTAGACTGTTTCAAGCTTTTATTTATTTTAATTTAGACAATTATGGCTCACGGGTAAAGAAAGCCCAAAATTTTGTGTCTTAGAATGTCATATTAGACCAATCACAAAAGGATGTTTTAAGCACTGTCAGGCTTTTCAGCAGTGTGTCCATTTCTTTCACTCTGTGTAATGATTCTATATAAGATATAATGATTCTATATAAGATAAGTTTCACTTTTGAGACGACTGGCAAAAAATATTTCACTCCTATGCAATTTTCTTTTTTTTTTTTAGATGTACCTGTAGTGTTAACATCTTTTTTTAAGCTAGACTTTAAATTAAGGCCTGACTTTTTTCTTTTATTAATTTCTAATAGGGGAATAAATACTAACTTCTTTCTTCTCTCCTTTCTCCAAATGATTTAGAGAAGCTTTGCAGGGTTAGATGAAGCAAGTGAAGATAGTGAAGAAGAATATATTCCAGAAACCTGCAGAGAAAGCTCAGACAGTGAAGCCAGTGTGGAATTATCTATGGAAAAAGGTCCAAAAAATAAGACTATGTCATTTATCCAAAACATAAGCAAGTTTTGCAGGCAAGGCAAGGGAGAGTCCAGTCAGAGTACAAGCTTTGAAAGTCATGATTCTAGATCCACTACATGTAAAGATGAAAGGGAACCCCTGGAGGAAGCATCTGTTTATGTTGTTCCTGTTTTGAAGAAGGAAGATGGATCCAGAGCATATAACAAGAAGCACCACTGTGTGTATTGTGGTGTACTTGTTCAAAAAATGTCAAGACATCTGCTGCGCAAACACATGGATAAAGTAGAGGTTGCAAAAGCTTTTAGTTTGCCAAAAAACTCTAAACAAAGACGATACCAGTTGGATTTGATACGAAATAAGGGAAACTTTGAGTACAACAATAACGTTTTGGAAAGTAAACAAGGCAAGCTCATCGCATGTAAACAACCAAAGAAGAAAACAGAATTAGAAATATTCAAACATTGTTTGTACTGCTTTGGTCTGTTCAAAAAAAAGGCCATGTGGCGACATTTCCAAACCTGCAAATTCAAGCCTCAAGATATGTCTTCCAAAAAGGGGAAAACAAGAGTTCAAGCATTGTGTGCGTTTGCTGAACCAGTTCCACCAGAGTTCAGTGAATCATATTGGAAGTTTCTAAGCGAGATGCATCAAGATGAGATTACACTTGCATGTAAGAGTGATCAGTGCATACTGGAGTTTGGATACAGATTGTTCTACAAGAACAAGAAAGTAGTCAGCCAGCTCCCATACATCCGTCAAAAGTTAAGAGAGCTTGGCAGACTACTACTTGAAGCAAGAAATACTGCTCCTGTGAAGAGTCTTAAAGATCTCATAAAGCCTGAAATGTATGCTCAACTTGTTGCTGCTTCAAGACGTCTAGCTGGATTCAATGAAGAAAGTGGCAAATATAAACAACCATCTCTCGTTCGAAAAATTGGTCATAACATGCATTCTTTAGCCTTGTTTATTAAGACCGAAGGACTGAAGATGAAGGATAAGGAAACTGTCCAAAATGCAGAGGAGTTTGCACAACTATATCAAGAAAGTTGGAAATATGACATTGCAAGCCAAGCTTTAACCCAGCTTGAACAAAAAAAGTGGAATGCACCTTTACTGTTACCTTTCACACAGGATGTCCAGATTCTTCACAACCATTTGTCAGAGAAACAGGAGAAATGTTTGCATGCCTTGAAAGAAGAGGCCTCACAGTCCAGCTGGAAGGATCTTGCCAAAGTGACTCTGACACAAGCAATCCTTTTCAACCGCCGTCGAGCTGGGGAGGTTTCCAGGATGCATTTGTCAGTTTACTTATCAAAGGACACATCAGAAACGCATGAGGATGTTAACCTGGCCCTCACAGCACTTGAACAAAAGCTTTGCAAATATTTTGTCCGGATAACCATAGTGGGAAAGAGAGGAAGAAAAGTTCCTGTTCTACTGAGTCCATCGATGAAGGAATCCCTCGATGCTCTTACTGAAAAGCGGGAAGAATGCGGAGTCCTGAAAGATAATCAATACCTGTTTGCATTGCCGAATTCTGTCCATTACCTCAGGGGTTCGGATTGTATCAGGCAGTTTGTGAGTGAATGCAGTGGCCTCAAAAACCCTACAGCACTCACCTCAACAAAGCTCAGGAAGCACATTGCTACAATGTCAACAGTTTTGAACCTCAAGACCACAGAACTTGACCAGTTGGCAGATTTCCTTGGTCACAACATTGCAGTTCACAGAAAGCACTATCGCCTTCCAGAGGGTATCACGCAGTTGGCAAAAATCAGCAAAGTTCTCCTTGCACTGGAACAAGGACGTCTTGGAGAGTATAAAGGGAAGAGTCTGGATGAAATCCACCTTGATGTCAACGGTACTAACATGTAACACTTTAATTCAAGGGAAATTTAAGCTACTAACCTTCATATTTAAGAATAGTTTTATGAAAGTGTGTTATTTATGGAGGATTATATGTTTTATTAAGGATGAACAAACAGTATATTAGTTGAAAATAGTATAATTTAAGCTTTACATAAAAAATGTTGGCTTTAACTGATTCGGTTTGTGGCAAAAACATTAAAAAGGTGCTTTTTTAAGTACTTTTTATGGTTTCCTACATTTTGTGGAATTGGTTCTTGAGTGTTTTAATTGTTCTATTAAACAAATCTCTTCAAATTTATGTCATTACCATTTTAGAGACAGTTGACATGGATGGGACTTCGGAAGAGAAAGGTATGAATTATTTATTAATTTTTTCAAAATGGGAATTATCTCAGTAGTTTTAAACATACTAGATGACTGCATGTTAATGTTGTTTTAATTAAAATCTCATTAAATTGAAAATGTACAAGATAGAACTGATGTAGGGAAATTTCAAGCCATAATTTTATTTACCGGTAAGCTCTGTCATTAATTTTTTTAAACAAATATTAAGTTTTGTATCTGCAGGTACATTTAAAACTTTCAAATGAATTCAAAAGTATTGATAGGATGTATTCAAAAAGGTAAATATTTTTGGGTTATTCATTGCAGAAATTGAAACTCAAGATATAAGGTTTCATTACACTGTGAAATATTTCAACCCTGTATTTTTGCAATGTCATGATTATGGCTTACAGATAATAAAAAAACAAAGATTCAGTGTTTCAGAAAATTAGAATATTACACCAATTAAAAACATTTTTTTTCATGTATAATGTAATCTAGGTGACTTTTTTTTATAGTGACTTTCAAGTTATCTGTATGGTTAGGTCTGATGCGTCTCAACTTTCTCTTGACAATACTCCTTAGATTTTTGGACTCAGATTGGGCCAGTTTTCTGGCCAATCATGCACAGCAACACTGGTCATCAAACCAGCTTTTGGCAGTGAGAGCTAGTGCCAAGTCCTGCGGGAAAGTGACATCAGCATCTAAATAAAGTTTGTCAAAAAAAGTATGCATGAAGTGGTCTAAATATCATGCTAGGTAGCTGCTTTGACTGGACTTCAGAAAACAGTGGACCAGAACCAGCAGATGTCATAGCACCCTAAACAATTACTGACTGGAAACTTCACACTGGCCTCCTAGCAATAGGGATTCCTCTCTTTTTCCAAACTCCGGGAGCTTGAAAGAAAATGCAGACATTTATATGAAAATATGATTTTAGACAGCAGTCCAGTTCTGTTACTCCTTAGCCCAAGTGCTACACTTGTAGCCCCTGATCTGGATCTCGATTTAAAATCTGCGGTGTGGTTTGAGTTATCTTGCTAACAAAAACAGCAAACCTCACAGCTATGCAGCTACATCCAGAGCAGGGGACGGGTAGCGACAGAGTCAGTCCGACCAGAGGAGGCTTTTTTCGGACACATGAGCTAGAAACGGTCTGGAAGTGTCGCCCTAGCGAACAAAAGTGGTACTGCACCATTTTTTGGCCAAAACGAAAAACTGCGATTTCGGAGCAAAAAAATTGGTCTAAAAATATGGGAAAAAATCCATAAATAATACGCTTCGATGTTTAATACGCAGGACATTCAAATGAGCAAAAAAAACCTGCGTATTATATACCGATGAATACGGTACTCCTGATTTCTGGTCAGTTTGGATTACCTAAAATATGGATCCAAGCAATACGTAGTTAAATTTACTTTTTTTTCTTTTTATTGTAATTTTAATTCTGAATTTTGAAAACAATTCTTCTTTCATGTACATAGATGATATGCCTGAGGGGAATGAGGATGGCATAGATGATATGCCTGAGGTGACTGAGGATGGCACCATATTATCCCCACAAGAAGGTAAAATGTTCACATAATAAAGAAAACAGTTAAACAAAAAAGGCCACTTTTACAAACACATTTTACAACCTGACTTCTATATACATGACATGTTAAGGTAATTTCACTGTAGATCACTGAAAGTTTAAACAGTTTTTTATGTTCCTAAAATCAATATTTCAGAAGAGCAGATGCCAGAAGCTTCTGAAGATGCATCTTGTGCCCCCACTTCCAGTTCCTCAAGCCAGCAAAATATTGCCAAAAAGAAAGGTGAGTTTGTAAAACTGCAGTTTTGGGTCATTACTCTTTTTCAACATTGATTTTTTTTAATACTACCACTTTTAAATATTACAAGTTCATTGTAATACTCCTGTGTAGTATTTACAAAAATCTGAATTTGGTTCAAACAAGATTGGTGCTACAGGCCATGATTGTAATAAATAACTCCTTAAATAACTACTTATGAGCACAAGTGTAGAGAGTTATTTTTCTGTAGTTTGCTGTTGGAATCTGTACCCTTGATCAGTGCATTTGCTGTCTTAATAAGATAAGTTTAACATGTTCTTTTCTGTACTTAAAAAATTATCATTTCAGATGGGCTGATGCCAGAAGTTATCGGAGTGACCTCTTGTACCTCCACATCTCATGGCTTAAGTAATGAAAAGTCTGCCAAAAAGAGAGGTGAGTTTGGAGTAATCCTTTTCAATATAGAACTATCACAGTTGGTCCAACTGTTACTACTGTATCAGTGTCTAATTATCCTCACATCTGCTGCTTACTAAGTTTTAGATGACCCAAGCAAGATATATTAAACCCCACTTGACCTTTTTCCTTAGACATATCAGGTCTAAACTTTTCAATTTTCTTATAAAATGCAAATTAACCCATGCCTTTTCATGTGAGTTTCAAGTCATTGCTAACCTTGATCATATGTGAGATGTTTGTTTACATATATTATTAAATAGGGGTAATGTACATGACATACACCTCAAAAGAGAAAAAAAAAATGTTTGCACTAGATTTATCTATTGGTGAATATGCAAATTCACACATCGACACACCAAGGCAGATAATATTCGTATACAGCTTGCATTTGTTTTTGTTTTTTACACACTATATATTTCCAAATTTATTTATCATCTTTGTCTATGTGTAACACATTATCAAAGCAAATTCCCCATACATGTAAAACACTGTCTGAAAAAAAGTTTTTTTTCTTGTTTTTTTCTCCCCCTTATTCAGCAACATCTTGTATCTGTTCTTAATGGTTTTATCAGAGATATAGTGCATCCCATTGTGCTGCCTTGGTGGAGTTTGACTGTCTGTGCAACCTCTGTAGCATCCAGGAATTGCTTCATGCTACCAGCAATGACCCTTACTCTGGTCAAATGCAAAACTGCTTAAAAGTAGTCAAGAAAATGAGACATCTTTCCCCCACCTCCAAAACTGGGGCCATTCTAATGTTGCCCTTTTGTGCATCTATTTTTAATTTTGTTAATATCAAAACAGCTGACACCGAAGACCACCTAGCAACTTAAATGACCAGATTAATATCCCAGATATTAACTGATTTACTTATGTTTATTGTAGGCTCATCACTGTTGACAAAGATGGTTGAGTTTTTAAAATATCTCATTTAAATGATATTGTCGGATTATTGTACATAAAGTGAATGTATCCTTTATGCAATTATCTTCTAATTAAGTTGTAAACTAAAAAGTGCTCTTCTTATGCCCTTAGGTAAAGAAAAAGTTGAGAAAAGAAGCTGGACCCCAGAGGAATCGGCTGCAGTAAATAAACATTTAAGAAAGTTCATAATGACAGGTCAGGTTCCTGGTAAGGTTGACTGTGAGAGATGCATTGCTGCAGAACCACAAGCACTGAGTAACAGAGACTGGAAAGCTGTTAAGTACTTTGTCAAAAACAGAATAACCACCATAAGGAGAAAATATAAGTGAAATAGCTTCCCTTAACAGAGGTAGAAACACATGGCTGGTCCTGTTTCACCATCTGTTTGTAATTGTACTTTTTTTAATGCTTCTACTGTTCATAAATGTTAAATGTGAACAAAGTTCAAACAAATTATATTTTAGTTCACTGATAAATGTTCTGAGAGAAACATGGGCAAATGTTAAAATTGCACATTCAGTGTTAAAATGTTGAAATAAAATATATGCAGCCCAAATAAAAGTTATTTTATTCATTGGCCACTTTTGTAAATGATTACTTGTAAATCCTGTGTACTTTATAGTTAGCTAAAATGAATACTTTTAATATTATATTAAAATGTACCAATATGACTTTGAAGGATATTACGACTGTGACCAGGGAAAATGGAGCAGAAGCTCAATAAAGACAGATGTACTTTAGAATGCACATTTCAATGTATATCTAGTTTATTTAGCCAGATGAAAGTATTAATAATACTAACAATTTTTTTTAGGTTTACTCAAATTAAATGATCAAGTCCAGACAAATGCATGTTTGAGTTAGATTCGGGTTGGGATTGAACTTGATAGATCCTATCTTTATAAAATGTAGTGTATACATTACATATATGGATATTTATTTGAGTTGGTTAATGAGAGTTAAATCAGAAGATAATAATAATAATAATAATGAATTTAATTTATAACGTACTTTTCATTAATGAAAATCTCAAAGTACTAAGAGTGAAGAGTCTGGGTTTGAATGCTAGAGGGAAGTGTTACTTTGTAAAAACTCAGACAACTATATAGTGCAAAAGTAAATTATATATACAAGAAAAAGTTCACAGTTCAACTCCTTGATGGGAGTAAGATAGATTGTTGGAAAGGATCCAGTTCAGTTCAGTCCAGAAAGAAAATGTGGATGTGGTTGTAGGCTTAAACATCTTCTACTAGACTGGAAGGAGCTCGCCAGTCTGGTCAGCTTGACAACAGACACGATCTGGAATCAGGATCAACATCAGAATCAGGATCAACATCAGAATCAGGAACCTGGCCTGTATAAAGCAGACTTCTTAATAAATAACCCTGGGTTTTTATCAACATCAAAATCATTTCATAAATATAATCAATACATGTACTGTACATGCTTTTCCCATCTTTAATATAGTAATTAAGTTTAATTATGAATAGAATTATACTCATTAGAGTAGTCTTCAATAATAATTAACATTAGATTCTCAATATTCCACATTAGCACAAAATAGCATTCCACCATTTAATGTACCTTCCAGTTAATTGCTTCAAGATGACGTCAAAAGAATATTAAGGGGGAAAATACTTGTAATAATTAACTAAGTTATTCTGATAGAAATGGAGAAAATTACCCTGGTTACAAAAGGCAGACCTAACAAGTGTTAAATGTTAACAGCAAGCCCCATAACTGGCTAAAAAAATCATGTGTGTAAAGGTGGACCTCTTAAGGTTGATATATTAAAAGTGAGCCCCATAACTGACTAAAAAACTCATGTGTGTAAAGGTGGACCCTGCAAAGCATGAAGGTTAGAAATGGGCCCCACATGTGACTGAAAAACTAACATGTAAAAAAAAGTTTCAAATTGTGTGTATTGAAAGTGATTTTTAGAAACTAGATTTTTTTTGGGACTTGCCTGATTTTTTTCATTGTTCTAGGACCACTAGAAAGGGTGGACCCCACAACTCAGTGAACTACTTTCGGACCCCCATCGGGAGGTTAACAAGGATGTGTGTGTGTGTGTGTGTGTGTGTGTGCGTGCGTGTGTATGTGTGTGTGTTGTCCATCACTACTTCATGGTTCACTTTTTCTCTTTCGCAATTGGTCAAAATACAGTACTCTGACTGTACACGACAAAAGAAAAACAGTGCAGCCTTTTGGACTACATTACCCAGAGGCAACAGTGCACTACTCGGAAGGCAAAGTTGTTTTATGCTGGAGGGAACGTTTTCATCTGATCCGAAAAATAGCGACTTCAGCGCTCAGTGGATGCAGAGAGCCGATCAGAACTAGACCAGAACCAGATCAAGGCTGGGTAGGTCTGCCGAACTGGAACTGAGCTGGGCCGGAACCAAGCTGTGTGTTCTGCAGAGCTGGTGAGTAAAAAGGCATTACTACTCACTCATCTTAAAAAATCAAGTTGAGTGAATAAACATTATCAAGTTTTCTTGATTAATAAACTTTTGCTGCTTGACTGAAGTGTTTTGGTATGTTGTTTCCACTCAGAAATCGATGTTATTTCTACTTCACAGATTTTCACTTATTGCGGGGTGGTGGTGGGGTGGGGTCCGGAACGTAACCCCTGTGATGAATGAAGGTCTACTATATATACAAAGTACGATATATATATAATCATGTTGAAATAGTTAGATATTTGGGTGATTAGAAATTAGGATTACTTGTTTTTTTTCCCCCTTATTTTTAAACTACAAGAAACACAAGCTGTATGAAGTTAAAATTCCACATTTCTGTAACATATTGCATTCAAAGATGAGAATCTACGTTACTATGGCAACATAGGCACAGCCACACACATAATCATCATCTTGCAAGCTTGAGTAGGGTACATCAGACCCCATCACCCAGTGGCCACGGGGCCCCCGGTTAATGATTTTATGGCAGTCATTTGAGCTAAAACTTAAACTACACGAGTGATGCATGAGATAATACGCTCAGCCTCAAAGCCCAGAGCTCGCGGCATCAGACGGAGCTGCTTCAAAGCCCCAGTTCAAAGCTGCAGCACAGGTTTCACGTCCACAGAGCTCTATTCAAAGTCGTCTACATTTACATTTAAAGAAAATATCTACATTAACATAAAAAAACAAAAATAGTTAAAATGTTTGCCAGTTTTAGGTTTGTTGACAGCTTTGTGGGTCACCTGATAGTAAATGATATTTGTATTTTGTTTGGTCTCCATGAACAACTTTCCAGCAGTTTTCTGTGGTGGGAGCATGTCAGCTTAGATTAATTACTGTACACAGAAAATCTGCTAATGTCTTACGAAATCTTGAGGTTTATATGAAACATTCATAATGAGGAATAGTTAGCGGGGTCAGTCAACCTTAACGGCCAATTATGATAGATGTTTCATCATTTAGCTAGCTGGAGAAGAAGATGAGACGTGTGCGCGCAGCAGGGGGCAGTGATCAAACTACATTTTATGAGGTTGTGATTAATCTGAGCGGCGCTTTAAAAAGCTGGGTACAGAACATTTTGAGTTTGAGGTAAACAGCTTCACAGCACATGTTCACAAACCAGACAAAAGTTAGTTTGATAACCAGTTTCATGTTTTACACTCAAGCTGCACTGTTCAATTTAAAGTTATGTTCAGCAGCTTGGTATTCAGCATCTAATGTGGTTTGGAAGAAGGGATTTGATGCAGGTGTACAGCAACACTAACCATCCCCTCACGGCAGGAGGAAACCTTAATATTACTGTTTAGAAGTAAAACATTATTTTTTTTTATTATTAAAGTTTTATTCATTTTACATATAAAAAAACAACATAAAAGACAATGGAAAAAACCCATTTCATAAATATGTGAAAAAAAATCAAAAATTTCTGAAGAGATTTTGAAACATTTGAGTTTATCAAAACTTGAGCGGCCCTCTAATTTTACTGTACCGTTTCAATGTGTTAATCATTTTAATCTCCACATGTCAGCTGACTTGTTTCAGACACAAACAGGCGGTTTTTTTTAACGTCACTAATACAACACATATCTCTCGTCTCTCTGTCGTCTTTGATTCAAAGCAACTTTTTAATTTCCCTCTTTAAATGAGTCATTGCAGTGCACTGAGTTTTCAACAGCTCATCATCAGCTGGTTTATGTTTGTATTAATGTGCTCACATTTGTTCACCTCAGCCCTTATTAGTCAGACTGAAAAGTTAATAAAAATAAAAGTTTTATAAAATAAAGTTTTAAAGAGACAATCCAGACTGGGGGTTTAAACCCTAGATTCATATTTAGATCCACTTTGTTCTTGCATGCAGACGACAGAGCAACTCGACTCTCTGGGGCTTGTCTGTGGTCCAGTGTTTTTAAAAAAAGGCCGCTGTTGTTCTGCCTGGCCGTCAGAAACACAGACGTTCCCTCAAGCAGCCCAAAATGAAAGAAAGGCTTTCATGGAATATTCTATTTAGCTGCACAAGCTGTCGTGTACGATTCCCCCAAGACCCGTAAAACAAGTAATTCACAGACAATATCTCACCCATGCTCTTTTATTTTATTTTTTTGCCACAGCAACATAAATCACACTGATTTCAAGGAGGAGCTGATGTAGCGTTCAAAGAGTTTCGAACATGTGTTGCTTAAATTTTGGCAATCGACTTGGAAATAAAACTCATTTTTATATGGACAAAAAAAGTGGTAAAAAACATAAAAGCAGAGACCGAAAAGTACAAGAAGTCATATACGCAGACCCAAATTTTCCTCTGCATCCTAATCCCTGTAGAGTCATAGATCACAAATCTCTCTTTTTCCTCATTACTAAAACACGCTTAATAAAAACCTGTTAACGGTCTGCGAGCAACAGAGAAAAATGAACAGCTGCAAAATGTGTAAAAATGCCCCCTAAACAACTGATCACATGATTATAGTCAAAGAAAAAGGATGAAAACACACACACACAAGCTTCCTACACATCCTCATTCGAGCATGCATGTAAACAATGCAGGAGGAAAGGAGGGGAAAATGATAAAAAACAACAAATGAGTCACTGAAAACCAACTGGGATGCACAGTGTCTCACATCCTGAGAGAGAAAGTGAAAGATGCTGTCTTCTTGTTGAAGCACAGATGGATCCCTCAATCTGTCGTGTGCCAGTGAGCCAAAGGACAAGCAGACACCAAACATCCTGCACCTCAGAGCAGACACTTTAAACCTAAATCTGTAATGTAGCACCAGAGTAAGTAGGTGATAATAAATCTGTGTAAAGGAGGCCTACAGCGTTTCTCACAGATCTAACAGAAGCTCTTGCGCGCCCTCTAGTGGCAACATGAAGAACTTGCACAGTGCTCTGACGTCATATAAGAACGTACCATTATTTAAAAAGTAGGTGTGAATTAGCTTAACATAAAACTCAAAAATAGCACTTTTTTTTGCCTTTTGAGGACACACCAAATTAAAAATCGTTTATTTATTGTAAAATACGGATTTTCTGTTGTTTAATGTACTTAAAATATTTTCCTGTCCCTTGATGTGTTTTCTTTTACGTAACGGAAGATGCAGTGGAAACACCGAAGGCGCGTTTTCTGAGCTCGTGTTGTCAGGCAAAAAGTAGCTTCACCGTTTAGCCTAAAGTGACCTACGGACGTTTTTTTCAGGGGATGGTTAAGTGTAGCTGTAGAAAGTAATCAACTGAAGTTTAACTAAACAACATGGCAACTAAAAAGAAACGAACGCCAAACACACAGAATGACAGCTGGGTTGTTATTTCTGCAGGTAGGTTAGCTTCGGGCTGTGTAAACATTGCTAACGATGCTAACAACAAACAGTTATTAGGTAAGCAAACTGATTTGAGACGTAACAGGAAAAAGTCAAGTGCTGTTGTTATTCAGATAAACTGTTCATGGACATAAAAATAGTGTTACATATTATTAGATAATGTATTTATCAGCCTGCACACATGTCTTCTTTACACCAATAGTTAATTTGCATAACTAGTTTCGAAGTTAAACCTGTAAACTACTCCTTAATGTTAACAATACGAGTTTGACATGGGGAGAAGAAAAAAAAGTGTAAACTTTAGTTTTCACAGATTAATAACCAAGCAACATTTGGTAAAGCCAGAATAGTTTAGAGGTTTTATGTAATAAACTCTGTCATGTGATTGTCTTAATTGTAATCATGATGCTGTGTCCCTAATGTGATATTGTTTTTCTGTCCACAGACGCAGTCTTAAACACACAGAAGCAAAACAGTGATCCTGCTTTTTTAAGGCTGAGGAATCCCTCAACAGGTTTAACCTCCTTATTTTAAATCTATTGTCTTGTACTAAAGGCATTTTTTAAATTATTTTACGGATGACAGGGAATGGTACCGTAATCATCAGAAAAAGTGTAGCTTTTTCAACTACATGACAGTAGAACAAAAGGTTCAAGGTTCTTTATTGTCATTCGCATCACATGTGGTACATGAGTTGGAACAATTTGAACATTATGAGTTTCTTGTTGAAACACAAGTGAACAAATCCAAAGCTGTGAACGTTGTTTCACGGAGATTGGATCTGCAGCAGGCAACACGTCTAACTTGTTAACGCTCTTGAAATGACATAATCTGAATGTGAACCTAATTTGGTTCAAAGACGATAGCAGCAGCATTTAAACAACCTTTATCAGGTAACTGAGATCCGTCGAAAGCAACAACACAAGCTGTAGGAGTTTTTAAAGCTCTGGATCTACATCCATGTTCTGTTGTTGATGCGCTGGTTTTAAGCATGTGATTAAAGTTTTTTGAGAGTCCTGCTGCCTACGACATCCCATCACGTCAACACTTCAGCCAAAAAATTGTAGCAGCACTTTATGAAAAAGCTAAAACTGATCGTCAACAAGCCCAGGAGACGATTTAAAGCCCTGCCACATGATGATGAGCGAGAGAGAATATTCAACCACCTTATATGATGACTGTGCAAGAAGAGGTATTGTATTATTGTGATCTAATTAACTTTTTTAAATTAAAATGATAATTTTATTAACTTTTTATTTATTTTTATCTCTGTGTTGTTTGCAGTGTGAGGATGATAGCAACTGAGTCTTCTTCATCCACCAGATCACCTCTAGCTAAGAAGTCTGAAATGACTGAACTTGTTTACTTGGCATATTTTCAAAATAAACATTTTGTAAGTCTTTATTTTGGCCTTTTTTGTACAGAAAATTAACAGAACCGAGCCCTCCTTCAAACTGAACCGAACCAAAATGTTGTTGTAGCATAACTTTACACCCCTAATGCTAAACACTAATATTGTAAAACGATACGGTGTAGCAACCAGTAGCAACCCCATCATATGTATTATTGATGTACTTGTCACACGATGGTGGAATAAAGAAACCAAGGACAGGTGATCAGGACTCATACAAGAATCAAGTGAACATTTCCTGATTGCAGCTGCAAAAAAGGAGCTTTAAAGCTCTGCAACCTAGAATTCCACAAAATTATAAAACTAAAATATGAAAAACAAAATTCAACTAACTATAATGAAACAGGAAAAACTGGTTTAAATGTAATACACAACTAAGACAAAATCTTAACATTATGACAGTATTAAGATTTTAATTGTTTGATATTAGAACATTGACGTTGTACATTAGGACATTAAATTTGGTAGAGAATATGTCTTCACAAGTGCATGGGGCCAAGATGGTGTAATGGTAGGGGAATCTGACTTAGGATCCGAAGGACACAGGTTCGAACCCCGGCCACGGCACACCTTGGGGTGTCTATGAGTGC
>JARVJN010096028.1:0-13287 GCA_031763805.1 Argolebias nigripinnis
CAGAGCTGAATGATATAAGATATATATGTTGTGAAAAATATGCAAATTTCCAACATCATGTCACAATCCCTTTAAAGAGGAGTGTCAAAAACAAAGGAGGCTAGGTATTGAACTGTTAGCACGGCTCCTGACAAGAAGACCAGAATCATCTCTGGCACCTGCATCTGGCTGTCTGCATTGACAAGGAGCTCAACAAGCTGGGAGGAGTGACCATTGCTCATGGAGGAGCTCTGCCCAACATTTAGGCGATCCTGCTGCCCAAGAAGACAGAGAAACCCTCAAAGTCAAAGAAGACTGATCAACGTCTGCAACCAGTTTCTTCAAATTTGCTTTAAGACAGACGGCTGTAAGAGATCCTTCCTGCCCAAAGCCATCAACATCTATAACAACTCTTTAATAAAACCAGGATAAGGAGTTACAACAACACTGAATTTCCATTTTTAATTGAATTGAATTGAGTACCAGTCATTAGATACCCAGCTGGTATAATAGCCTGGCCAAAGGAGGCGATAGAAGCCACTGACCTTCAGACTTGAAAACACCTCACAATGCATGGATGGTTTCACCCCCCACCCCCCAGTCCGGCACCCTGAGAAAATACACAAAGAGCAAGGAGGGAGGCAGAGGACAAGTGAGCATCTGAGCCACTTTACAGGATGAAACAACAAAGATCCTAGAGTATATCAGGAGTTAAGGTCCCGACATTTCCTCAAATGATTGGGGTGGCTGCAGATTAATCTATGGTGGCCAAGGCCACCTTTAGTCACCCTGGGCTATCAACTTGTGCCACCTTGGACAATTAAACAAAAAAAAAACTGCTCTTATACACGTCTTATACTGCTCTTATACACGTAACACCTACCCACTTGAACATTAACGTTTACTTGCATTACTGATCAATTGCAGTCCAGAAAAACACTCATCTTGAAAACTTCAAACATGCAGTGTTTAAGTCCTTCAGCAGCAGTGGACATCGGAGTAGTAGCAAAACAAAACAGTCAGATAAGACCAACTTTATTCAACTCATTCACAAGAACCACATAAAATTGGTCTGAGGTCTGTAAGCACAACTAGAATAACCCATAAGGTGCACCTTATTATAAGGCTCAATGTTGATTTTTGGTCAAATTAAAGGATTTGAAGTGCACCTTATAGTCGGAAGAATATGGCACCTTGAAATCTTGCTGGAATTAAAAACAAAGAGTAAAAGGATACAACATCCAGACAACACATCTGACATGAGTGAATGATTTGTTTAACCTAAAACTAAAAAGATGACATCTTCATAGCGCCCACTCAAAAAGTGGTAAGACAAGTAGAAAATACATTTATTTAAAAAAACATCCTTTCAAAAATAATCACAAGTTCTGCTGTAAAATAGGAAGCTTTTCAAATTTCTTTGAACGCTTTTTGTGATTGTCTTCTGTCTGCAGCCGGTCTTGCCATTTGTCTTTTGTTGCTTTGTTTACTTTTAGATTATTTTTTACTGGTATTGACAGAGAAGGTAATATTCAATCCAGTTCAAAAATACTTTATCAATCCCAAAGGGAATGTTGTCATAGCTCATCATCCTGTTTCATTCTAGAGTTGTTATAGATGCAGGAAGCATCTCCTGCAGTGAATCCGAAGAATCTGGCCACAGATACCAATCCGTCCACCTGGATCCAGCTTGCTGTCAGATCTGGCAGGCCTCTCGGTCCTCCTTGGCAGCAGGACTGCCCAAGTTCTGGGCAAAATTCCTCTCTGAGCGATGGTCACTCCTCCCAGCAGTCTACCGAGCTCCTTGTCACCGCAGACGCCGGGGAATGATCCCGATCCTCCCGTTTTCACGAGCAGAGTTTCCAACCAGCTCCAGGATCTTAACAGCCAGGAACTTGAGCAACGCCGCCAGGTTGATGGGAATTCATCCACCGCGCCTCCTTTTTAACTCAGTTGGGATTTGGGGCTGTAGTTGAGGTATCTGAGCTTTTGCTATGATAATCAGCTGCTCCTGGTTGTTGAAAAAAACATTGTTACCATGGTTACGTATCACAACAAATGCTCAAAAGTAAAAAGGTTTTAGTAAAAAGCCTTCCAGCTAAACAGCATCTGATACCAAAGGAAATAATCATCCGAATGAAGTGATTTACATCCAGAAAAAAGAGGAATTAATGTTTTCAAAGCAATAACTCAGAATGAATGTGACAGCGCTACTCCAACATGCAGCCACCTCGAGCGGCACAATTCTAGAACAAGAATATGGCAGTAGATGTTTGCATTAATTATTAATTAGTACATGTGCAGCTGTTGGAAGAGACCCATTGAGTATGTGTTCCAGTCATATGCTGGTTTTGCAGACACACTAAGAGAAATGAGGTGTTGAATTAAAAATAAAAGATTTGTTTAAGAAAAGTGACAACAAAAACATGTTTTTTTTTTAATTAAGTATTTCTAATGCATCAGATTAAAAACAAGGACAAGCACATATTTACTGAGCTTCACTCTGCAAACAAGCAGGGCAGCAACATTTATCTAAATCCGTCTTTCCGGAAGGGTTTTCTGCAGAAATTCTTTGATCTTTTTATTGGACTTCTGAGCAGCTTCATTCACGGTGTAAAAAAAAAAAGATCCATCTGTAATGTTTTGGTTTTTAAAAAGCTGCACAGTTTACCTTTCCGCTAGCATTGTAACCACAAAACATCCCTCATGCTAAAAGCAGATTAGAGAAATGAAATCGCCATGTGTCCTGACAGCTCAAAAGATAAGTCTCCATACGGAAACACAGAAAGACGCAATTAATCCACTGATGTTTGGGCCAAGCACAAAACTCTATATCACAGTTATTTATGTTCCAATTTGTGCCATATTATAATTAAATAAATAAAGTGTGTAATCATATAAACGCTCCTGTGATGGCCACTGGTCTTCTTGCGTTATTACATTTAAGTGCTTCAGTTTTTCACGACCCTCCTTATAGGCTCCACCGGTGTCGGTCGCACATTTAGGTTTTAGTGATTTCTTGCACGTGCACTCTGTCACACTCCCTCATTGACAGTCTCAGTGTCTGTTGTAGTCATTCTGGCTACAAGTATCCCATCGCTGCAGTGCATTTACTGGCAACATGCTCCCCTCCCTCCCCCGGTCAGCTCTTTAATTACCCTGGCCTATTGATCCAGCGGGGACATGGCACTCTGGAGCTGAAACTGGGCGTGCACCAGTTAATGACTGATTATTCCTCTATGGGCCCTTTGGAAGCAGGCGGGCAGCGCGGGGACCGAAGTAGCCAGAGAGCACAGTCTTGCTCTACAGAAACATTAACACTGATTTCTTCAAGTCACTTGTATTAACAATAGCTCATTTTGGAAAAGCTTTAATGGGAGGTTGAACAAAACAACAAAAAAGCACCATCTCTTTCTTAAAATGGATTATATAACACCTAACACTATTTGAATTTGACTTGAAATGACTTTATTTTTGTTGTGTAGTACCTTGAGACTTTTTTGGTGATTTGAAGCCAAATAAATGAACTGAAATGAAAGAAACTGTATGAGATTTTTCTTGTTAACTGTGCAGGATTAAACAAAAACACTCAGCTGTGTTTTTACAGACTCACTTGTACATTAAAACAGCACTTCTTTATGTGTAACATTACAGAACTGTACAAAAGAAGTCATCACAAACTTATACCTGTAATTAGGATATCTTGAAATGTAGTATATTTAAGACAATACAGTGTATTAAACTGCAGGAAGTGCCCCAGGCGGCACCAAAAGCAACTACCGGTATTTGCTACAGTTTGCACCTGAAAATTACCATGAAATTCTATGTTAACAGTCAAGTTTGTTGTGTTCTCTCACAAACTCACATAAAGAGCACAGATTATGTCCTGTTTCAAACCTGCAAGTGTAACGTCATAGGTGTTACACAAGCTTTAACATTTTATACTTCAGCATGGGAAATATATACAGCTCTGTCTGGACACTGGTGCATGCAGTGTCACACTCTAACACAGGGCTATTCAACTGGCGGCCCGGGGGTTGTGTTTAAATGTTTGTTTTTTTCTTTTCTAAATTTACAGCCATCCTCTCACACTGAAATGTTTTTTTTAAATAGAGAGAAAGGAAAGAGAGAAAGTAAGACAACAAAATACAACAATTATCCACAAAAAAGCACAAGGCAAACACACCCAACCTCTGTCTGCAATCCTGCAAAGTATATGACAGAACACAGCAACACATGCATAAAGACTAATATCATTTATGACCTTGCAGTAGATTTTCCCAGATGTTTGTAATCATTCCCTTGCAAGTGTCCCTATATATTCTTCATCCTTGTGTCTTCTTTGTACCTGGATTGTCCAGTTAAGGTGTCATGTTGTTTTCTACAATGTCTCCTTGTTAAGCACTGTATGTAAGTTTTGATGCCAGTTCAGCCCTTTGATTAATATAAATAAATATTATTTTACTTTATTCTGAAGTTCCCCGAGTCCTGTCTGCATTTGGGTTCACACAAGATGCAAATCATGATATAAACAAAATAAAATGTGCCTTTATTTTTGATAAAGTCAAGGCAAAAGTGGTTTATGTTGTTTAGTGTTCTTGGATTTTATGGTGAAATATTTGACAGTTCTTTAAGATTAGCTCAAGTCTCAAAATATTTTATGACCCTTTTATCCAAGATAATTTTCTCGGTTTCATTAAGATTAAATGAAGAAAATTTATGCTTTTAATTAAACATGTAAAAAAAATACATAACTACTTGCTGTAAAGCAGTAATTTTTGTAATCTTCAGCTGCTACAAAAATCAGCTGCTTGTCTTACCAGGAAATGTTTATTTTTTATTTTTTTAAGACTCACTCCATTGCCCCTTCATAATAAGAGGAAGTTTTTGATCATCACATTAAACCCAGAACACACAAAAATGCTTTTGAATGTTATAGACCAAAGAGACAAAATGAGAAGTGATCAGTCTTTACAGGGGCTGCTTCTAATTTTTAGAAAAACAGTAAAACCTTTCATAAAAAACATTCAGTGTTTGAAAACATTGATATTTTTGTTCGGTTTCTTACTAGGTTTTTTTCCCCTAATGTATTTATTCAGTGTTTATGTTTATTCTTATTGCTTCATGTGTGTTCAGTTCATTTCTCCGTTTCTTCTCAGTCAGCATTGATCCGTTCTGCCTGCCACACCCATCCACGTGTCTCCAGTTCCATTAGTCCCAGTTGTAACTATTTTCTATTCTACTTCACCATTACATAGTTCCCAGCTATTCTGGCAATCAGGGAAAACCTGTAAAATCACTTTCACATTTTCCAGAAAAGGAAAACTCAATTTTTCTTTAGGAAAAAACATAAAAACTTAGGGAAAATTCACAGAATTTGAAAACTGATCTGCTGATTTAAAGATGATCTCTCTGAGATTTTGACATGTTAGTAGAATCACTGAGTCCATCTTCTATTTTGACAGCATGACAATTTATAACCCCTTTTATAAATCATAATGTTCTGTAGAGATTTTAATATAGTTTGTGATTGTATCTCTTTGCAGCTCCTGAGTGGTCGGGAGAGAGGCACAGATGTGAATCTTGATAATTTGCTCAAACACTTCATAATGACAGATGTGAGTGCTATGGGCTGAAAGTCATGAAGGCAGGATGCTGCAGAGGTCTTTGGGATGGGGACAACAGTTGAGGTCTTGAAGATTGTGGGCACAATACACTGTCTCAGAGACAGGTTAAAGATGGTGGTAAACACCTTGGTGAGTTGGTCAGCGCACACTCTCAGCACCCGTCCTGGGATGCCATCAGGCCCTGGTGCCTTGTGAAGGTTTACCTTCTTGAACGCCCGTCTCACTGTAGCAGTGTCTAAACAGAGTGTGGCATCCTCACTGTCCACATGTGGTCTGGTGGCAAGTGTGATGTTGTTTGCCTCAAATCAGGTGTAGGACATGTTGAGCTCGTCCGGAAAAGATCCTCTACCTTTAAAGAAAACTCCATCCACATTCTGCTTCCACAGATACTTCCCAGTACAGTACAGCCCCTGTATATATTTTATTTACCCGGTACTTGATTTTATTAACAGTTGTAGTTACTCAAAAGAAAGTTTAATTCTTATTTCTTCCTTGTGGACTTTGACAGATTGTCTTGCTCAAATGAATGCAGTAGTTTAAGTTTTGATCACACCCTTGTTGCTCAAGCTGCCCTGATTGGATAAGATTTTTAAAGGGACACGCCCCCTTTTAGAAGGAGTTAAGCTGACAGAGGAGAAGTCTCGTCTTGTCTTGTTTTGGAGTTGTCGTGTGTGTTTGGAGAGGAGAGAGAAGGTTGACACATTAAAGAACTCAGAAAAACCCTCGGATCCATGCAACCCAAGACTTTGTCTTGTCCTTCAGAGGACATCCTCTCCCAGGACAACCTGAAACGCACCGACTGCCTTTCTGCTCAGCATCTTCTATGTTAACTGAAGAAGAACCAGCGTTCTCTGGTAGGAGATCAAATTTCCTTTCACCCACCAAGACCACCTCAAAGTGCCAGCTTAGTTTAAACTTTTATTTTTAGTCCACAAATCTCAAATGTTTTAAAAAACTTCTCTTTTAAATTTAGTCTAACTTTACATAAACATTTCTTCTCAAAGTTCTAAAGTTATATTATCTTGTTTTTCCCTTCAATATTACCAGTCTTATTTTTATATGCTGTTGCTGTTTTTAATATACCCATATGCAAAATAAATGTTACATGAATGGTGGCTAACATAAACCAGTGTTTGTGTGTTTTAATATAAATAAGATATAACGGCACAAAAATAACTCGTATACTTTGGTTAATCTTGAGACTCTTGTTTTTAATATTTCAGTTCACTTAAAAAGGGTGGTGCACCATAATTCTAATAAAATTATGAATCATAACTAATGACCCTATCCACTACAGAGATATTTTATTGATGATGAATTAATAACTCATGTCCCACATGTGATGTGAATGACTATAAAGAGCCTTGAACCTTGAATTCCTTCAGTCTCTTGAGTCTTCCTGGGTTTCAGTTAATCACACTTTGAGAAATCAAACAACACTGTTGTGTCACAGTCAAGTGTTAAATCACTCACTGCAACAATCCTTTGGCTGCCACCCTAAGATGCTCAGTTCTGAGTATTTTGTGTGACAGAAATCTCCTGGAATTTTAGGATTTACTCAGGGGAAAAAATCAGAGAAATGTGTTTTTATTAAATATTGGGAACCCTGTGTTCATGTTGGGTCTGTTTCCTTTCTCTCTTCAGTCTGCCATTGTTGAGCTTCATGTCGTGTCCGGTCCTCCTTGTGCCTCCTTGAGATTTTCTTCTCTGCGTCTCCTCAAGCAGGTTTCCAAGATTTATCTGCCATGAAAGTCGTTTCTGTTTTTATAAAAATCTTAAAATTAACTCGGGCTCCTTGTGTCATTCTATTCCAGGGTTTTAACATCCAAAACTGTGATAGTTTGGAGACAACCTGATCTTTAGATTTTACACATTGTAAATTTTATAAATGGTTTTACTACTTCTATCTTTGAAGTTACCAGTGTTTTTGTTTGTTTGATTGTTTTTGTCATTTTATTAATGATATTTGATAAAGATTGATTTGGTGGTACTCTTGCACATAGTTAAATTCAAACCGGTTGGTTATTTTCTTGTCCTATTACTACTATGACTCAAAAAAAGTTCAACTTAAATCCATTTTTAGCTATTTATTGAAAATTGCAAAGGTTTTTTGATGAAAGGAAACCAGCAGATTGAATCAAATGTTCAATTTGCAACTTCTTGCATTTTGAATTTGATTCAGTCTCCTTTCATGAGGCGACAGTTTTAAACCCGTAGAAACCTCCGGCCGACCAGGATCAGGTTGGGCGTCCATCTTCCTCGACCAAACCTCATGGTTTGAGAGGACGGAAAAGAGTTGCAGTCAAACTCAGAAGTCTCAGGCCCAGGAGACGATTCTATGGACAAGAGAAACACACAAGTGTAAATACAAACAAAGAGTTTAAAGGTAATCAACATTTTTCTGTAGTTGCTCTGACTAACCTGAGAAATGGATGACTGCAGTTGTTCCATGTTCCAGATGAGGATGTTGCTCTGGGAGTTTTGTAAGATGTTTCTTCAACGGTCTGAAAACCATAAAGACAAATACAAATGTTACTGATGATTGGAGTGATGCATAATAATTTTTCTTCAGGGTGGCATGCTGTTTTGTGATATTTCTTTAACAAAAAATCTGTAAATTCATAAGAATTGGAAGTTCCTAGAAATATTTAATCCCTGGACCAGAAATTCTTGAGATACAGTTGGATTTCACAAAGTTTAACAGATCATGAATCATTAACGTAAATTACTATAAAGAGATAATCTGCTGTGGTTCCCAAAGCTGGTCCTTGAGGAACACCATCCTGCATGTTTTAGTTGTTTCCCTGCTCCAACACACATGAATCAGTGATTTAATTACTTCCTTGTGTTCTGTAGAAGCCTGTAAATCACTCATTTATAAAAAATAAAATAAAAAATCAGGTGAGTCAGAGCACAGAAACAGCTAAAACATGCAGGATGGTGTTTCTCAAGGACCAGGGTTGGGAACCCCTGATTTAAAGAACTTTTTTTTTTCAATTCATTATTTTTTATTCACAGGGAATAAAAGCTATACAGAAATATCAGTATATAATATTAAGTGTAATTATAGTAAATGTAAGGTATAGAAAAATACATATTTATAAATGTAAAAAACACATTTATAATCTTTATTCATTTATGTAATTTTTTAAAATAACATTACTTACAGTGGGATGGTGTGACGTTTTGTTGAGGTGTGTGATGTCATCAAAGGTGCTTCAAAGGTGCGGCGCTGCCCTGGAACTGTTAATCCTCGCTCTCACCTAAAGCTCAAAACAACATGAAAAAACAGACAACCATCAATACACATCTGAAGACAAGCATGTTTTTTGAGTGTGGGAGGAAACGGGAGTGCCCGGAGAAAACCCACGCATGCATGGGGAGAACATGCAAACTCCACACAGAGAGGCCCCAGCTGGGATTCAGACCAGAAACCTTCTTGCTGTGAGGCAAAGTGCTAACACTGCCACCATGCAGCCCATAGATTTTTTAAAAATGTGTGTGTGTGTGTGCGTGCGTGCGTGTGTGTGTGTGTTTCACGTGAACCAAGGGTGGCGTTGAAGTTCCTCCAGGGTGGGACGCTCTTCTAGGGACACGTTCAAACATCTCTTCAGTAAGTCTCTGCAGTCTGGAGGGAAAAACATGACAAGGATTAGGACTACACTGCCATTAAGTTCAACGTGGTGCCCACACCTACTGACATGGGACTAACAGTGTGTCTGTTCTGCCAACTCCAGATTTGTTCTGGTTTTGAAATCTCTGCAGTCCAGTCAAACAACCTTTCTACATGTACACTTTCATTTTATTTCTACAGGATTATCTGGGTGTGTCACTGTTAACTGCTGTCTAACTGTGAGATCTGAGCACAAGTGTTTGTCTTACCTTCAGAGAGATAGTTATTGATCCTAATCTTTCTTAGGAAGAACATCGCGGTGTTGAATGATCGTTTGTGGAGAATCTCGAACAGGACCACTCCGAGCTGCCAAACTGTTGTTGGTTCAGCACTGTACGTAAACTGAATCAAATATTCAGGAGGGACGTGAATAGGGGTGCCTGAAAGATGTTTAAAAACATGGATTAATTAAAGGACAATGAGGCGGTAGAGGGGCTCTAGTTTTAAAAGGTACATAAGAATTACAGATTATTTTGAAGCTTAATCTTACCAAAAAATTCATCGTAGCTGGTTCCATATGTTTCCATGCAGCTCATTCCAAAGTCGATCAAGCGAAGTCTTGGGAATTCTGATCCGGTTTCAATCAAAATGTTTTCCATCTTGATGTCACGATGAAAGATGCTTTCACGCTGAAGGTGCATGGCAGCATCAATCAGCTGCTTTAGTATAATCTGAAAGAGGAGAACATCTTAATGTCAGCAGCTGAAGAAGCCAGGGTGGTGGTGTGACATGTTCTACGTTCTGCCTCTCCAACCAACATGAAGCGATGAAAAAGCAGAATGACTGACAATATCTCTGAATTACACACAAACTCCCAAAGCTCGTCCGTCAACTTACCTTGGCCTTGTCTTCCTTGAGGGTACCTCCGTTGTTTGCCTTGTATCTAAAGAGGTCCTCAGCAGGAACTGGTCGCTCCATCACGATGATGAGTTCTTGTTGTAAATCATACCAGTCTAGCAGGGAAACCGGAGCTGACGTCCCCACTGAGCTGGTTGTACTGGTCTGGAGTTTTAACATGGCCGCTACCTCTGCAGAAAGCTGCCTTCCATTCTCATCCTGAAAAATCACAACAAAAAATTGAGGGTGAGGGAAAATAAGCCTTTAAATTATTTATAATCCAGCAAGGAGTTAGTTTGCAGATTAAAAACAGTCACAAAAAGTGCTGCTCACTTACCGTATGTTTGCAGTAAATGTTATCTTTGGGGATGTGCTTGATCGCCACCTACAAGATACAAACTTTGATTAAACTCTGATCATATTGTGCATGTCTGGAATATGACAGCGTGTGTTTGTAATATTTACAGGTAAGTTGTCGGCTCTCCGATAACCAGCAAATACTTCTCCACAGCCTCCTTCTCCAAGTGGACCCTGTTCCTCATATTTGCTCTTGAAGTCAGCTAAAAACACACAAACACATTTTGGTTTTAGCGTACATCAGAAGAACATTAGCAATAATTTACTGATGTTACATAATCTCTAATGAGTACTCCATCTTGGTTATAAATGTTTTAATTGTGAGTATCTTACATGAAACCAAACAGTACGTTAATAACTGAACACTGACCTGTTTGGGCTTTGACTGTATTTTTTGGTGTGTCCGTCTTTTTGGCCTTCTTCCTGTTTGATGGCTCCACCGCATCAACAGCCTTCCTTTTCTGGATTCTCTTTCTCTTTTCTCCTTCAGAAGGGTCGTTGTCTTTTATGTCATGGCTAGTGGATCCTAAGACAAACAGAACAAAAGAATCATTAGCATGTTGTTCATATGCACTTTAAAATTCAGTAAAATTAGACTTTGTTCTGGTTATTCCTGTGATTTGGGGAAATTATTGTCTTTGAATTTGTATGCCAGGAATAATACCATTATACTTTACATCTAATATGTAAATAATTATATATATAAATTTGTACCACTGTCTGTTGAGGAAGAAGCAGCCTCTTCAACCAGTATGCGATCCAGTTGTCCACTTTTCTTCTCGGCGACACACAGCGCCTGGGTGTAGCTTTCTCCAGGCTCTTTGAAGACGCTGGTTTCTGTAGAAGGTCCAGCTTCAGAGACCCTGGCCTTTTTTCTGGGTGTCTCCTCGTCATGCGTGGCTTTTCTTTTAGATGCCACTGTCCTGTTGCTCCCTGGTGACGCTGTGTTTTGCAGCCTTATCCCACTGTCCACCTCTGCAATTGAGAAAATACAAGAGACATGTTAGTTTGCAGTGAATTGTTGACATTGGGTTATTTTTTAATCTTTTTATAATTGCTCATATATATAAATCTGTACCACTGTCCGTTGAGGAAGAAGCAGCCTCTTCAATCAGTAAGTGGTCCAGTTGTCCACTTTTCTTCTCGACTGGCCTTGATAATTCTCCACCGTCAGTCATTTTTCTCATTGTTTCTCTGATTCTTTTGGCCTGGTTGAAACTTTCTCCAGGGTCTTTGAATACCCTGGTTTCTGTAGAAGGCCCAGCTTCAGAGACCCTGGTCTTTTTGCTGGGAGGCTCCTCATCATGCGTGGCTTTTCTTTTCGATGCCACTGTCCCATTACTCCTTGGAGTCACTGTTTTTTGCAGCATTATCCCACTGACCATCTCTGCAAATGAGAAAAATCAAGAGACATGTTACAAAGTAGTTTGTATGGAATTATTGACAATGGGTTATATTTTTTATAATCTTTCTGTAAGTAAACATTAATGTTTTTCACATGTAATCACATCAGAGAACAGTGGTTACATGTGGTGACAAGAACATGTTGAAATGGGCCAAAATTCCCATGGATAAAACACATAGATGATGGCTTGTAGTTTCTTTTTTCCACTGAAAACCACATTTTAATTCACTAAACTGAAAATTCATGAAACACAGTTGTTAGTCTAACAAGGTTAAGTCAATTTCTCTGGACGGATTAAGAAAGTAATTGTTGAAACATTTAGTTTTTTATCCAAAAGACTTAATCAGTTATGAGACTGATGAAGTCTTTTGGATAAAAAACTAAATGTTTCAACACAAAGAAACCATCCAGATAACCTGACTTAACTGTTGGATGACTCCAAAACGTTTTCACACAGATTTTTGGTTTACCTGAATCTTTCTTGATGGCTGGAGTTCTGTAAGTGTTTGTATTTAGTTTAAAATCGTTTTTCATGTTGATTTTCATAACTTTCTATCAAACCTTCAGTAACAGGTTAAGTTGCAAAGACGACTCTTCGTGTGAACCTTTCAGTGAAGTCTGAAAAGTTGATAAAAGTCCGAATGCTAGATCTTCTGTTCTGTCCTATGAGTTTGGAATGTAAAGCAAACATCTGACTGATCTTTCTTTGGCTTGGCTTGTTGATGTTGCTTAGCAACGCTCTAAAGCTTTTACTATGAACCCAAACCTATACAGATTAAAAACTCTCCAATATAAAAACAAATTCTGAACATTATCAAACTCAGCTCTTTCAGCACATCTATCTCTGTGTCTGTCTATTACCAGAAGGTTTAATAAACACTGGGCACATTTTTATGAAACTTCCAGTAATGTATCAAAAACAAAATGGCCACTAGAGACAACTGACCTTGGAAAGAACAAAATGGCTACAACTTGGACAGATTTACTGATTGTGCACTTAAAATTGGTGTGTTAGTAGATATGCATCATTCCCCACGGACCACTGTTGACTTCACCATTAACTTTTAGTCAACCCTGTTTGTCTGTTAGCAAAATATCTCATGAACTACTTGGTGTGTTTTATATATACTTTCAAAAAACTAATAATTAAAACTACAAGCTGACATCTTTCACTTATGATTGTTTAAAGTTAATAAATTGTTTGCCTATAAATTGATTAGCTTTTTATCTCTATATATTAAAGACATATTGAGAAATGCTTGTAAAAAAATTATTTGTATTCATGTTTCTTGAAATTGCGGAGTCAGAACGCTGAAGAAAAATATAAAAAGAATAAAAATAAATTAGTAGGGATTATAAGGAAACATAAGAAAGAATATTATAGTAAATTATTAGATAAAAGTAATGGT
>JARVJN010096660.1:0-13064 GCA_031763805.1 Argolebias nigripinnis
GAAGATTTTGTAGAAGAGAGGCTCTCAGACAGTTTCACAGACAAGACAAAGCAAAAGCAAAGTGGAGACCGAGAGGAGACGTCCGCCCATGAGAAGAGCAAGTGTTGAACATGATCAAACAAATGCACTCATAGTATTGCAGTCCCAACAGGAATCACTACTTTAGTCATGAAGGGAAAGGTGTGCAGAACAACTATTGTTAGCATGATGCTAATAAGCAGCAATTTGAAAGCATTTTTACATTTCACACATTTTTTTCCATGGATCCTTTGTGCACTAAAGTGCTGTTCATTTAAGTGTTTCAAACTCTCTCTCTCTCAAAACAAAAAACTTGAACATGCAAGAGCTAAGAAGGTTGTATGCATTTCTGTGCACTGATGAAGCATTAAATCAACTTTTCCCAGAGTCTGCTGTACTGCCTATGCTGCTGAACATTTGAGGCTCTTGAGGCTTATTAAAACACAGGAACTTTTAGGTCAGGGCTGGGAGACGATGGTGGTAAATGTGGCATCAGTATGGGTGAATGAGGCTCCTGCAGGCGGACCACTGGAGTTGTTGCCACCTTAGTGCTTTAAATCTCTCTCCCTGTTTGCACACATTGAAAAAAAAAATACACAAATCCATTGAAGCACCGTTAAAAACAGGTGTTACTTCATGACAAACGCCTCACAGCTGCTGATTTCTCATTTAAATAAAACTGAATTAATTATTTGTTGAAGGTATGCACTTCTAATGACATGACCAAACTACAGTAGTAGTTTAATTTCAAACTGTATTTTCAGCCTCAACTAAATTCTAGTTGCATAATGTACAGTGCTTGAAATCACCCTTTCAATTTTTCTATATTTCTGATTAAATATGACCTAAAACATATTCAGATTTTCACACAAGCCCTAAAAGTAGATCCAGTTAAACAAATGAAACAACAAATATTATACTTATTTGTTTATGAAAATGATCCAATATTACATATTTATGTAAGACTAATGAAAGTTAGGATATTCAGTCTAACAGATTCTGCAACATAAACCCTCTGACACAAAGAGGGTTGAGGGAATCCAGAAATCCTCTGTTTACTCAGTTGAGAACTTAGGACCAAGCACAAAAAAGATTCATCTTCAGTTTCACATGTGTTCGCAGTGGTTGGCAAACATAGGACAAGGTTGTTATAGTTTGCAGAAATTACATTGCAAAGGTTAAAACTACCATATTTGAACGATCTAGGTCAGGTCATAAATGAAAACTGTTCTCAAACATATCACCTGGTAAAGTAAAGGTCAAATAATATTTCTATTTTAATAATATGCCAGGTCAGAATCACAAGTCGACAACGTTTGGATTTTTTTCACACATCTTTGTTTCTCTTTCATGCACAGATGAACAAAGCAGTGTTTGATGAGAGACAGCAGGAAAATTAACACTTTTTTGGCTGAACTTCCCATTACTCACCGTTGTGCACTGTAATGTTCTCATAACAACCAGAACTGGTTGATCTACTATGAGAAGGTGCTATTTATAAGACTGAGTTTGTTTGCAGCGCCTCAGACTGAAAAAGTATTTTGGATAAAAGATGAAACTTTTCAGCAACGAAGAATCCATCCAGAGGATCTGACTTAACCTTGTTAAAATTATCAACCTGGATTATTGAGCATGCAGGACATCTTCATAACAAATTCATCTGATTGTATTTTGCTGTGTCAGCATTTTTACTAGTCAAGCAGATGGGACGTGGATTCAAGACATGTCTATTAAGATTTGACGAGGCATTTTATCTTAGATGGCTGTTTTTGTGCATAAAAGTATCAAACTACTTATTTCTATTTTACGTTATGGCCCAATAAACTGGGTCATAACAATTTGGTGGCTTGTCCTGGATAATCTTCATGTAACAAGCCGCTTCATGCGTTATAAAGAGAGATTTACTAAGACTTTGCAGGATGTGGATGTATAACAAATCAGCTTCATGTGCTGCATGAAGGAATTTTATTTTCACGGCTATACATGCTTTAAAATTGCATTAAGGCAGCAAGTTTGCTGACGCGGCATTACTGACTGCATAACAGCCACGTGGCTGTTCTGTGTGCTCACCACGTTATTACTTTAGGCTCATTATGAGCGTCTGTTTGGCCACTTTAAGTCACATCTGCGCTGTACTTCCATTCATTTTGTGATGTAACACTTCCTTTGAATAAAACAGAAAACCATTTCATTAACACATGGCTCCTGCCAGAGCAGCAGGGACAGGTCCCGCTGAGTGAGGGTGATGTCAGGTCACACAGATTGCTGTTTTTTGTAACATATTGTTCTGACATGCTCGTGTTTTCAGCTTAGAGGCTTTCCTCTCCCTTGAGTTTTATATAAAAAGCCCTCATACTTTTCATACTCTGTCATTTCTTTCCTTTAACTTTTTTTATTATTATTTTAACAGGCATTCATGATACATTTTTGCAATTATGAGTGAATAAATTGATGCTTAATGACAACTAAATGTTATTATCTCACAGTTTGGCGTCATTAATAATTAAAAGTTATGACTGACAACTGGGCATAAAAATTCAGTCTTAACAATGATGTTGCTAACTTAAAAAAAGTATTTACTTCTGATTGTAAAACCAGATTGTATGAATTTTATCAAACATCTGTCTAAACTGCGCATGTCACAGAAAATAAATGTAATCACCTGACCTGAGCAGCAGATTAAGATTTGCAATTTAAAAAAAAAATATCATGGAGTTACTCAGACTGAAACTACAGCATCATTATAAAAAACAATTTGGGTTCACACTTCTGGTTGAAACAATAGTGTCTTCTGATGCTGCTATATATTATAGACTAGACACAAAAAAGACAGTCTTCATTTTTTTGACAGGACATTTCAGAAACATTCCTAAAAAAATTGTGCAGGGTATAATAATGATGAACGTGGTCCTAATGACATAACAGACGCAGCACAAGCCAAATAACGAGCAGTGCCGTGATGGAATTACTAATTCCTTTTGAGTTTTATTAAGGGGACATTTAAAAAAAAAAAAAAGCTTACGTTGTCTAACAGACGGTTCAGGATTCCAGGGCTTAGATTTACCAGGCTGCAGAGGTCGCTCACTCCTTAATCCCCTAAATTACACATCCATATTTTGGATATCTGAGCACGCTCTGTAAATCTTTGATTTCTAGCTGGAATTTCTTTTCTTTATAGTCATGAACATATTTCTGAAATTCCTCTGCACATATTGGCCAGTTTTAAAATCTGTTCACACTTTTGTGCTGGCATGAGAAAACGATGGGAGTCGTAATATTGCCATTAATATTGTTATGGAAACTACAACAAAAGGTCAAGTCAGAGGGGATTTGCTCTAATCTGGCTGGGTTTAATGATGGACGGATTATTCACTGAGTCATGAAGCTTTAGGTGTCACATGTCCATGGTGTCTAGGACAAGGACATGACTTCACATCGGAGGGGAACCTCCAACATCCCTTTGCCCTCCAACTGACTGACTCTGTAGTGATGACATATGGTCAGGTACTCAGTCCGGACAAGTTCAGTTCATGCTTTCTGATGTAACATCCACTGCAGTGAAGATAAACACACTGGAATATCCACTGACACTGACCGGGGAGACTTTTAGCTGCCTCTATGTGCTACGCACATCACTGTGTACTGTTTACATGTCCAAGTCACACAATGTTAGGGTCATGTGCATTCTGTATGTTGTGTCATCAGTTCAAAAGTGCATAGAGATAGCCTTAATTTACTTTTAAGTGAGCAAATATCATGCACACTGTGAAAGTAGGGGACAAGAGTAATCTGCAATGAGCACAAAGTCCAGTCAAGCTTTAGCAGGGGTAAAATGCCTAAACTTGGTAGACAAATAGCTAATGTTTAATTTTTATTTTAAACTTTCATTCATTCATTCAACCTTTATTTTTACAGGCTAGTCTCATTGAGCCACGAGGACTCATTTATAAGAAATACTTGTTCCAGACAGAACATATAAAGTACAGAGTCAGAAAACAGCAACAATAACTGGAGCAAAAATGCAGTTAAACTAAAAGTAGTGTTATAAAACAACAAATCAGGGTGCCATAAAACAAGGTAAAATACTAAAAACAATAACATATTTGCTTTGATGTTTGTATTGACATTATCAAATGTTTAAAAATCACTTAAAGGAATTCAAGTGGATAGTTTCAGTTCCTGTTGCAAGGTGTTCCAGGTTACAGGAACTGCGTAGGAAAAGGCCTTTTTGCCAAGTTCAGTCCGCACTGAGGGAACGCTGCAGTTAATGATGGCTTGAGAGCGCACGTTGTAACTGCACTGACAATGTGACATGTAGGAGAAGATTTAAAAAAGCACAAGACCAAGGGGTGATTATAGATGAAAATTAACCAGTGTGAGAGTCTATGTGTAGATAATAATGACCAAGACCAAGTAGCACAGAGTGCAGTGATGGTTATGGTAGCTACAACCAGTTATGAATCTTAGCCCACCATGGTAGACAGCATCCAACATCTGCAAGGAGCTTGCACAGGCATGTAAATATTGTCAACATAATCGATAGCTGATAGAAAACGGTTACAAAGTATTTTCTGGCACCCAGTTTTAATTTCAGTTTCTTCATCAAGTTTTCAATATGTGGTTTAAAAGAGAGATGTGCATCAACCAAAATTCCCAAGTATTTGTAAGAATCAACAAACTCAATAGGAACACCATGCATGGATGAGATAGGAAGAAGAGTTGCTGGCACAGAGTTCTGTTGGAATACAACATCCCTTCGGTTTTGTCAGCATTTAGCACCTGTTTAAGATGGAATAAGTGTGACTGAATGACATCAAATGCAGACTGTATATGCTGGAAAACCTTGGCAACTATGATAGCTCTGCAATAAATAACAGTGTTGTTGGCATAGAAATGCAGGAATGCGTCAGGAATATTTTGACCTACATTATTTATATATATATTTAAAAAAGAGTGGAACCTAAAACGGAGCCTTGTGGCACACCATTAGAGATCATTAGGTAGCTAGAGGGAGTACTGTTATGTCAAACATTGCCTCCAACTTGAGAGATAGTTTGTGAACCAACGAACAGTGTGATCTGAGAAGCCAATATCTGAGAGCTTGTGGCATAAGATGTCATGATCTACAGTATCAAAGGTTTTGGAAAGGTCTAAGTAAAGTGCAGCACAGTAATCCTTAGCGTCCAAAGCTTCAACAACAACAACAACATTAAAAAACTTTTAGTGAATCAGTCATTGTGCTATGTTGTTTTCTGAAGCCTGATTGGAGAGAAGATAAAATATTATGAGTCCAAATAATTAATTATCTCCATGATGTATTTCCAATTAGCTGCTATATCCTCAGGACCCTACATTGCAGTAATATAGCAGTCTAGTCTAGAAAAAAACAAGACCAGTACTTAGACAAAAAAACTGTACAAGTAACATCTTATTTGAAATTAGGATTCCAATAATGACAATTAATGGCAAATAATTTGACCTTTTTGGCTGAATTTATTTATTTTGTTCCAGAGAGTCACAGATGCTGCTATTTTGGCAGTAACTAAGAATACCATGTAGTACCTGCTGCCAATATGGCTAATTGAGTTCTCACCTCACTATAGACTGCACTGTGGTTGGTCATTCCCCTGTGTTTCTAGCTCAGTAATGGTATCATTTTTTTGAATGATACCTGCATGGCTATTTGCATAATTAATACAATGCAAACTAATTTCCCCCAAGATATTAGAACACATACTAATACAGTTTGACACCACAACACACCTGCCATGAAACATGTCTAGTACACCATATCAGAAAGATGAAGGGTACATTGTTCTTGCTGTTCTACATTTTACCAATCTCATCCTACATGTGAATTTACAATCTAAATGAATTTAACCTTTAACCTTTCTCATTAGTGTCCTCACATGACTTGCCAGATTACATTCAATTAATTCATGCTTGAACACAACATTGGACGTCATTTCATCAGATCAAACAATCCAGAACTGCAGCAATGTAGCTATTGTTGTCAGCTGTTCTTTAGCACAGCAGAAATAATTTGATCTCAGCAGTCCTAAAATCTGACAGCTTTTCTTTTTTTCCTTTTGGGGATTGCTGACAAAACTGATCAGCATCATGGTCAGTGGTGCAATTGTGTAATCGTATGTAATTCTATATTAGATGCATAAAAACAAAAGGGGAACCTCACAGGCAAAAATGTGTATGTTTTTGTTTTTTAGCGCAAAACTGACTTGTGATGCTCCAAAAGACATCAACATATATTTGTAAATTTTATGTTGAATTAAATTGTACATAAAATTTGATTTAGTCATGTATGGCACTTACATTACAGCTTTTTAGTGCCACAGTTAAAAGATAAACCATAAGCTTATTGGTTACAGGACTATAAAAAGTGCACTTTTTCTGTCGTGGGCCCTAAACTTTGAAACAATCTGCCCTCCAACAATAGGCAAGCCATTTCACTTCCTGTTTTTAAATCTCTACTACAAAAATATTCTGTTTTCTCTGGGTATTAACATTGTGATCTTATTTATATTTCAGGTCTCTCTTGTAAAATTTTCCTACAGGCTCAATAGGATTAATCTGTATAAATATAGGTTGAATGAATTCAGTATTTTTTGTTCTGTGTTTTTATGTTTTTCATTTGATGCTTTTAATTAATTTTTGGTACTATCATTACGTTACTTTTATTTATAATTTTTCCATTAATTTACTCCCATTGATGTTTATTATTAAGCACTTCAGTAACAGCAGCTGTTTTAAATGTGCTTTATAAATAAAGCTGACTTGACCATGCATGCATATACTGTACATATATACAGTATATACACATATATACAGTATACCAGTATACATACATACATTCATATATACAGTATATGCAGTGACCGGGGATCGAACCTGGGACCTTCCGGTCCTGAGCTGGCTGCTCTGCCTCTACACCATCTCGGCCCCTGGTGATGTCAGTGATGGTTTGGTGCCATGTCCTCTGCTGGTATTGGTCCACTGAATTTTCTGAAGTCAACGTAGCATCTACCAGTACATTTTAAGGACTTCCTGCTTCCTTCTGCTGACGAGCTTTATGGCAATTTTGATTTAATTTTCCAGCAAGTCTTGGCTCCTGCCCACATTGCCAAAGCTGTGGAACTTTTTTTAACAATATTCTAATTTTTCTACATGAACCTATTGCTGAATCCATTCATTGGCTGGACGATAACACAACTACAGTACATGTCTACATGTGTGTGAGGTAAGTCACAAAGAAGACTCAAGTATTCACAGCAGAGTCCAGGAACAGATGAATCTCAGGAAGCAGATACGGCAGGCATGAAATGCTCCAGCAGGGAAGAGCACTCCTCTGCAGCCTTGGCACTCGTCAAGGGAACGGTCCACAGATGTAGCTTGTTGGTGCCATCTTTGAAATGAGGACGCTAGATAATAAAACTGAAACCTCTATGTGTATTGTTGTCAGACACATAATCAAAATTTAATTAAACATTTGCAGTGATTCAGCAACGTTAGAAATATGTATACAAAAATGAAGTGACATCCAAGGACAGTGGAACAGTTCTGTTACATATTTTAACCATACAAATTGTAAAACGTTAGCATGGAAGACTTGATTGATGTATAGAAATACAAAAAAGAGCAGAACACACAGAGAGAAAAAATATATAGTTTTTAAGATTTTTATTTGTTCAACGATCTTTCTAAGCTATAAAGCTAAGCAAACAGCACAGTTCGTACTTATTTCTGTTTATTACAAATTATATTATTGAAGACGTTTCCTCCTCCAGTAAATGTTTTTCTTTCTTACTTTTGTATGATGCACAAATGTGTGTTGAGTGGCTTTAACCTTTCTGAAGGACTTTGCCTATCTGTAGCGTTTAACCTCAGATTTGACAGCTAGACTTCTGCCCTGACCTCAGAGTTGAGGCCAGAGGCTTCTTTTTTTTTATCTTGGAAGTCACGTACCAGCCTCTAACATGCACCCGCAGAACACACACACATCCACATAGAAATCCGTTTTTCTCTTGAGAAATTTTGATTTTTGTCTAATCTGGATCCCACTTATGAGCAAAACAGTGTCATTATGACTCACACAGAATTTTTTTTTAAGCAGATCTAAATGTAAAATGTTTAGGATGAGCAAAACTGAACAAAAAAAAAAAACCAGAAATGTGTTCAGCTTCACTTGTGATGCTTTCACAACTCAACCCATATTGATGAAGTGTCAGCACACAGTGTTTGGCATCATGCAACACATCTCTCTATCAATACTACCTGGAGGATTTCCCAGCTCCCAAGCTCATTCGTGCAAATTCATTTTCCTTCTCTGACCTGGCCTGCAGCCACAAATGCATTTGCAAATTCTGAGTCACAGAGGCAAAACGTCAAGAATGTATGCAAGAAGTATTTTGAAATAGAGTTGAATTTATTAATGGCACATCCTGGCAGTCCATAGCAAATGACTTTCACCCTGCATAACCTGAAACAAGTCTCACTACAGATGCAAAAACCACCCAAAAAGTTCATTAGAAAAAATAACTTACAGCACGTCAGAAATTTAAATGAAAATAAATAATCATAGATTAGACTGCTTGCTTTTATTCATAGTCACAAAATATACAACAAAATGTATTCTCACATCTTCTGCACTGATTTAATTTACATGAAACTCGTTAAAGTCTGCACTCCAGACAAGTTGAGCTTTGCAGTATACAGACATGAAGCTCTAAAAACGACCTGCTGGCACAATAATTTCAGTAGAGAGGAATGTTACTGAATAAATTAATAAACTCAAATAAATGAACTTCTCACTGATTACTTTAAAAAAAACTGTCTGCACTAAAGAAATTGAGGTCTTTGGCTCATGTTGGTAATGGCCAGTTTGTTGAGGGTAAAATAAGTGCATTATGCTGTGGTTTCATGCCATCCCAGACATTAGCTTGTGCAGCAGTCTGAGGCCTTGATGGTCCAATTTTTGGCTGCTAAAATCGTCTCAAGGAACTTCAGACTCTTCCTCACCATCATGTAATGAGGCTGAGCTACTCCAGAATGTTTAACAAAACTTGTCATGGGCTAAGAACTAACCCGGGAAACCTTTAACGTCCATCAGGAGCAAATTTTTTCACATTATATACAACACAAACAGTACGCCGGTATCTTTTAAACAGTGAATGTTCGTAGTTTTTGAGATGAGTGTTTTTCTGGACTGAATTGAACAGAATGTAAATAAGCCTTAATGTTTTTAGTGCAAATATATTTGTGAGAGAGGTAGTTCATTATTATTATTATTTTATTGTCTGAGATGGCGCAGAGTGATTTATTCTGGCGAGTGATGGAAGCAATTTTATCCATCACCAGATGCAAAAGTAGAACCACGGGATGGCCAATGGTGGACTTGGCCCCCATAGATTAATCTTCAGCCACCAGAATCATTTGAGGAAACTGTATTTTTAAGCAATATAAAACTGTAAACATAGTTTTCTCAAATGATAGAGGTGGCTGATTCACATATTTATATGGTGGCGACCATCTTGGATTTAGACGCGTTATTATCGAAAACAAACTTTCTTGTGCCTAGATGCGCCCAATGAAAGTTGGTACCTCACCTGTTTTTCAAGTTTTTGTGCTCACAACATTCCTGGACAGACGGTCGGATAGAGGGTCTTTCCAATTCCCCCTTGTCGCTCTGTGATGGTGGACATAAAAGAGGTTGGCGACTTGAAGTGCACTTGGGCTGTATTAGGCAAAGTTTGGAAAGTTCAGGGCAAGGCTAACATTATACACAGATTAGAGAATAGCTAATGCATCGCAATAAGTGTTGACAATCTTCTCATTAGGATTGTTCTTATTAGTCATTTCACAGCTTAATGGGCTTAACTTTTAAAAGGATGTTTTAATGACTAGTCCGTTTCTAAACCCCACATTAGTGTGATGGATCACCACAGATGCAGAAGGTTACTGACAATTACAGAAGATTAATGGTCTTTCTGATTAGATTGCCAAAGTGGTAATCGATGTATGGTCTGTGGATTACTTGAACAGTTTCAAAGAACTTTTGAAAAATGCTTGTAAAAAAAGAACTATCTGTACTCTTGTTTTTTGAAATCCAGAACACTCGAGGCAGAAAATAAATATAAAGTGTACACGAACAAGTTAACATGGATCATATGGAAACGTAAGAGATAGTATTATAGTTAATTGTTACATAAATGCGGTGGTGATATGAGGGCAACATGGCGAGTAATGAATGGTGTTCTAAAAAAGAAAAAAAAGGTTAGCGTGGATCTTTCTCAACATTATGTGGTTAATAAAGAAATACATGATGATCATGAAATTGTAAATGAATTTAATAATTACTTTGTGAATGTTGGACCCAACCTTGCGGCTACAATACCAAAAATAGATGACAATGTGAGTTATTTGATTGATAATTGTGTGAACAGTATGTTCCTAAAGGGAACTGATAAAAATGAAATAATGAATGAAGTTAACTGATGTACCGACAAAAAAATCAAAAGACTGTGAAGTCATGGATATGATGGTGGTTAGGGAAATAATGTGTCATGTTATTAAACCATTTACATATATATGTAATTTGTCTTTTTCAACTGGAGTTTTTCCAAATAGAATGACGAAAGCAAAAGTAATTCCTTTATTCAAAAATGGTAATAAATGTGTATTTAACAACTATAGACCTATATCCTTGTTGCCACAGTTTTCAAAAATTTTAGAAAAACTATTTGTAACTAGACTTGACCAATTTCTGGATAAAAATAACATTTTAAGTAATAGTCAATATGGATTTCGATCAAATAAGTCAACCTCCATGGCTCTAATGGAATTAATGGAACAAGTTACCACAGCTGTTGATCAAAAGCTAAATTGTATAAGTATATTTGTCGATCTAAAAAAAGCATTTGACACCATTGACCATACCATTTTACTTGATAAATTGAAAAAATATGGTATTAGAGGACCTGCATTACAGTGGATATCTAGTTATTTAAAAGACAGAAAACAGTTTGTTCAAATTGAAGATGTAAGATCTAATTTAAGTAATGTATCATCTGGAGTACCACAGGGCTCTGTTCTTGGACCTAAGTTATTTATTTTATATGTAAATGATTTAATGAAGGTATCTAGTGTCCTTAAATGTATTCTTTTTGCTGATGACACTACTTTTTTTTGTTCGGGTAAAAACTTGGAACAAATGTTTGAGTTGATTAATTCTGAGTTTGTAAAAATACAATATTGGTTTAAGTTAAATATGTTATCATTAAATCTAGATAAAACCAATTATATGATATTTAGTAAGAAAAAGCTAACGATTGATGCTCTTTTTAAGATTGACGATTTTGAAGTATGCAGGGTAAGTGAGGTGAAGTTTTTGGGTGTAATTATTGATGAGAAGTTGTCATGGAAACAACACATACATTTTGTAAAAACTAAAATATCTAGGTCCATTGCAGTGCTATATAGAGTTAGAGATTTACTAAATGATAAAGCACTATATTTGTTATACAATACAATTATACTCCCGCTCTTAATTTACTGTATAGATGTTTGGGGTACAGCGTGCAAAACTGTAACCAAACCTATTTTTATTTTACAGAAGAGAGCCATAAGAATTATTGCAAGAAAACATTACTGCCATCCATCAAATGTTTTGTTTTACAAATTGAAGTTGTTGAAGTTTTATGATTTGGTTGACTATAATATTCTTTTAGTATTATACAAAGCTCAGAATTTCAATTTACCCTTAAATATCCAAATGCTTTTTGTAAAAAGGACTAGTACTTATAATCTCAAGGGAACAGATCTTTTTGTTATGCCACAACACAGAACCAGTTTAAAGAGTAGGTCTACTTTAGTACAAGGAATAAGACTGTGGAATGGTTTGGAACCTGATATTAAAATTGCAAAATCAATATCTATATTTAAGAAAACGATTAAAACAAAAATTTTGAACAAATATTCATAAATTAGATCATATGCAAATTACTATATATGGTATTGTGTGAGAAATCATTTATCATCTTATTTTTTGTGATTGCTGTTTAAATTGATTGTATGAATTAAGTTTGTTTGAAGAAGGGGCAGATATAACAAGATTTTTTTCTTCTTCTGCCTCCTTTCATTTCATGTATTTTTTGATTTTATATTGTGTTTTTTGTAAACATTATTCTTGTGTTTTTAAAATTTGAAATGAATAAATTGCTTGCTTGATTGATTGATTGATATTTTTGTGCACAGTACAATTGTTTTATTTTATCTGCACTCCCCGTATCAGTTTGCATTCTTGAGTTCTGCTTATAACACAGTGACTGTAAGTTTTGGCAAAGGTAGTTTTTAGACCTGAACCCAGAATACCAAAACAGAAAAAGGAATCAAGGTGAAATGGTTTTTAAAAAAAAGTTGTTTTTTTTTATTACAGGCAACTTGGGTAACCAGGGATGGAGGGATTTGGTGTTTCTGTTTCCAGGCTTGGAAGGTAACCAAACAGACTCTGGCATGTTGAAGAGCAGGCAAGACAGCAGTGAAAGTCTGAGCCAAAGGATCCTGGTATGTTTGTCTTTTGCAGGTGGGGCTGATGTTTTCCAACAGGAGGAGATTCTCTGGAGAAAACAGGGAGGCTGGTATTCCAAGTTGTCCATGAGAATTCTGCAGAACATAAAGTAACTTATACAATAATTTTCCAGTTAATCTCAGTAGTATTAGTCTCACAAACCAGAGTTAATCATTGTGAGGTAACCAACGGCCCAATGATGATTACTAACTCTAACCCTAATCAGCTGTCATAGGAGATAACTTTGACCCACCAGACCAGACAACTTACAGCATAATAGATATGGTAGACTTGAAATGTATTGGCCTATGATTTATTGCAGTCCAAGCTGCGATATTAAAGGTCCACTGACATGATTTTTTACTATTCATACAATTGCTCAAAATATATATATTTTAACATCTAAATATGTTCGTTTTTGCAAACAAAATGATAAATCCCTTTAATTTTAATTTAAAAGTGATTT
>JARVJN010097799.1:0-12756 GCA_031763805.1 Argolebias nigripinnis
ACCCCATAGAAAATCTATGGAGTATTGTGAAGAGGAAGATGTGATACACCAGAGCCAACAATTCAGAAGAGCTGAAGGCCACTATCAGAGCAACCTGGACTCTCATACACCTGAGCAGTGACACAGACTGATGGACTCCATGCCACTACGCATTGCTACAGTAATCCAGACAAAAGGAGCAACAACTAAGTATTAACGCTGCACATACTCATACTTTTCATGTTCATACTTTACAGTTGGTCAACATTTCTAAAAATCCTTATTTTCTATTGGTCTATATTCTAATTTTCTGAGATATTGAATTTGGGGATTTAATTAGTTGTCAGTTTTAATCATCAACATTAAAATAAATAAATATTTGAAATATATCAGTCTGTGTGTAATGAATGAATATAATATACAAGTTTCACTTTTTGAATGGAATTACTGAACTAAAACTTTTTTCATGATGTTCTAATTTTATGACCAGCACCTGTACATTTGTGTGTTTTGGGTACACTTCCATGTTGATTTCTATGATAATAACCTAAAGAGAATTATTCTCAAGGGCCTTGTTATGACTTTTTTCATTATTACATCATTTAAACATAATTTACTTTTAGTTGGCTCTCTTACTTCCCCCTTTACAGTCACAATGGAGTAATTTTATCTATTATTTTCATCAGTAGTCCTCAGTCCTGGTCTTCGAGGGCCACTACGCTGCATCTTTTAAATGTTTCTCTGCTTCAACACACCTGACGTGAATAAATGAGTGACTAACAGGCTTCTGCAAGATTTGAAGGCCTGCTGACAAGCAAGGAAGCATCTAAAGCATGCTGGACAGTGGCCTTCGAGGACCAGCGTTGACCATTGGTTCCCAACCCTGGTCCCTGAGGAACACCATCCTGCATGTTTCAGTCGTTTCCTGCTCCAACACGCCTGATTCAGTGATTTAATTACTTCAAGTTCTGCAGAAGTTGGTTAATCACCAATTCATTCAATTCAGGTGCGTCAAAGCAGATAAACAAGTAAAACGACGGTGCTAATCAAGGAGCAGGTTGAAAACCCATTAATCTGGTTGAAGGCGTCCTCACTTTTTGGCAGGAGCGGTCTTTTGAAGGTTCCACATTTTGAGCGTGTGGTCCTCTGAAGCTGTGATGAGGACAGGCTCCACGGGATGAAAGGTCAGGGCACGAATCCCATCGAAGTGACTCCGCAGCGTGAACTTTGGGTTCCACGTCTTCCTCATGGCGTCCTTATTGTTGCCAATCTGAGAACGAGACATCAGAACTTAACATTAAACCTACGGCTTCACAAAACGTAACAGATGGGCCAGAAAGCTACAACGAAGGACACTTTAAATTTGTATAGCATGTTTAGTACTTAGATTTTCACCTTAAAATACTGTGATAAACTACCTTTAAAACATACAGTACATTAAATACTGTATGTAGATCAGACAGGTCATTTTCAGCATGCAACACCGATTAGTGAATGAAAGAGAAATTCATAGATAAAAGTGACAGAAGAGGTTTTTCACGGCTCTTTCCACTCACATCATACGCCAGACTGTCGGCCTCGTTGGCCACGGTTAGCCCTGCCAGATCCCCAAGGCCTAAAACGTTCTCCATGGCCTCGTCTGTGCTGATGATGAAGGACTTTCCTGAAGTGGGAGGGAAAGTAAGCGCCTCAACTGGGGGGGCAAACAGAAATGTAAGTAGAAGCATGGAAGAGCTTGACTATTTGATTTTTTTTTTTCCCTGAAGCACCTTCGTCCGGTCGATTTCCCTCGTGTTCGTTGAAGCGCGCCACATTGGGCCGAGGCTGAGGAGCGGATGGAGGCTGCATGTGAGACAAGTCCTCTCCATCCCTCAGGTTAGCCAGCATGTCTTGCAGCTTGGACCGGTTGGGCCCTGGTTAGCAAGTCGGGTTAAAAGTTAACAAATCTGACACAGTGATGACAAGTGGAGAAGGAAAAACAAAAAAAAAATCATAAACGAGTGCGTTCAGGCTGAGAGACAAAGCCGTAAGACTACAAAGGGGGAAAGCAGCACTGAAAGGTAGAAAAACAAAAACGATGCGACAAAAGAAGGCGATGAACGGCCAGCAGCAGGGTCCTGAAAGGCAGAGAACGAGTCGAGGCGCATTTATCTTTAGGGGTGAACTGTGCGGAGATCTGAATGCCCACAGCTGAAGGCACAAAAGATCTAAACATCTCCTGAACCAGAGGACAGATTCTAACAGAACCCAGGAGGCCTAACTCAACTCAAGATGGCCGCCGAAGCCAAAGACGACAATAACCTGGCCAGTTCTACGGATGTTGAGCTAAAATTTGGTGTGTCAGTAGCTGAGGGTAATTCCCACTGAGTACTAACAGATCATCCAAGATCTGTTTTTAAAATTTGGTCATTACATACTGAAGTCTGCCTGTCTGTTAGCAAAATATGTCATGAACCACCAGATGACTGGACACCTACAACTCAGTCCAGGTGGAGGCCGTCCTACCCAATAGATATTCATCAACACATAAAAACTGATACAACGCAATGAGACAAAAATTTGGTGTTTGTAGCCGAGAATCATCCCCAACACAAAGTGTGACCCCTTGTGCAAACATCTCCACCTTCTACCGCTTATTCGTGGTCAGATCAGAGGCAACAGGTCCAGGAGAGGAACTAAAGACTTCTCTCGCCCCAGCGACACACTCCACCTTCTCCTAGGGGACTTCAAGGCGTTCCCAGACCAGAGAGGATACACAATCCCTCCAGCGAGTTCTGGGTCTACCCCCAGTCTCTTCCCAGAAGGACATGCCTGGAAAACCTCCAAAGGGAGGCGTCCTAATCAGATGAACCACCTCAGCTGAATCCTTTCTATGCAGAGGAGCAGCCACTTTAATCCGAGCTCCCCCGATGACTCACCCTATCGCGGAGAGCCTTCCACCCTACGAAGGAAGCTCCTTTCAGCTGGTTGTATCCAGGATCTGGTTCTTTTAGTCATGATCCAAACTTCAGGACCACAGGTGAGGGTTGGAACGTAGATGGACCAGTAAATCCAGAGCTTTGCCTTTCGACTCAACTCTTCCTTCACCGTGACGGACACGTTGTGCAACATGTTTAATTGAAACCTAGACAGCAATGGTTGAAGTCACACGCGTAGGCAAGGGGGGTTCGAACAAACCGCCCACTTTGCCTATGAAGTCCCGCATACAACTGCCGCACAACACAAGTTCTGTGTTGAGAGGTGGAAAGAGAAGGTATGGAGACGCCGCTAATGTCAAACCAGTTAACATGCCTGGGTGGTTCACTGGAAGTGCGTCGGGTTGCCACGCCAAGCTTTAATTCGACTCGGGTTCGATCCTCACTTGGTTGAAATTATTTTAAGTTTGTTTTTATTGGATTTAAAAAAAAAGGAGTTTGTGTTAACCACAGGCATAACACAAACTCCTTAAAAAAAAAATCCAATAAAAGAAAAACGTAAATAATTTAAACCAAGTGAGAATCGAACCCGAGTCGAGATAAAGTTAGAAGTGGCAACCCGACGCACTTCCAGTGAACCACCGAGACGTGTTGCTTTTTTCAGGTCCACTTTTTATTTAAACAAACCGCCCCTCATAAAATCCTGGCTACGCCCATGGAAGTCGACCCCTTTTGCTCATCTCAACCACAGGATGGATTTTAAAGAAATTCTCTAATGGCTGCACTTGGAGTCAACTCAAGTTCAGATGATTCCCACAAATACAACTCGTTTTTACCAACACAGCTAAAACTTCATGTGGTAGTAGCTGAGCATCACCCTCAACACATACTCAAGAGCTCTAAAAGAAAACGTGAGCTCTTGCTGAATGCTGTTCATAAGTTCTGACAAATGTGGGTGAGTTTAATATATTAAAATAGCTCTTTAAAAAAACGTCTCCTTTAAATTCGCTCCACATGATCTCTTCCACACACCCACCACAGTGATAAAGCACCGAGAGCGACAGGTTAAAAAAAAGAAGAGAAGAAAGCAGAGGTGCTGGAGTCATGTGAGGAAGAGGAGTGCGAGAGAGCGAGTTGTTGATCTCACGATCAATCACAGCAGGAAGAAATGCCTGAATGTAAAATCTGCTGAAAGTGTCTGGAGTGTTGTTCTGAGAGCGGCGGTATCCTGCTGAGTCACAGAAGCTTTTATCAGCTACCAATTTATACACAGCAGCTAAAATATTTGTTACTGTAGTACCAACACGGCTGACAGATGAGGATAAAGATGGTGATTGTTACGTTATTTTGACTAGAGAAGACAGAAACAGATGACTACAGAGACTACGGTGGCCCAGAAGGGACACAGATGGTATTATTATCACTGCTAAGTGCCACATAAATCTCTGAAAATTACCAGTGTGGACAAGATGATGGTGTGAACGTGACATAAAAGGGAAAAACGAAACGAAATGGAACAGACAAACATGCATCAAGCATTAAAGTGTTCAACTCCAATTCTAAAAAAAGTCTGGACGTTGCGTAAAATGTAAATAAAAAGAGTTGCAAATCTCATAAACTTATATTTTATTCACAATGGAACACAGTAAACATATCAAATGTTTAAAGAAATTGTACTTAAAAAAAAGGTTATTTTGAATTTCTTGGCAATTAGGGCTGAGATGGCGTAGATGTAGGGCAGCCAACTTGGGACCAGAAAGTCACAGGTTCAACTCCCCGCAATTCTCAAATGTCGTGGTGTCTCTAAGCAAGACACCTAATCTCTAACTGCTCTCCAAGTGCGTACATAGCTGCCCACTGCTCCATCTGGGTGTATCTCAAGTGTGCCGGGTTAAACGAAGAGAACTAATTTAGTCATTGTATGGAAACATATGATGATGACAACAAATAGCATTTTAACATCACATCTCAAAACAGTTTGATCGAGGCACCAAAAGGGCTGTGAAAGTATAAGAAACAACAGGTCAGTAAGAGGACTGGGTATTTAAAAAAGTAATTTCAATGTCTCTCAGAAGTAAAGATGGACAGAGGTTCACCAGTTTGTGCAAAATGACATAAAATTTAATTCAGTTTCAGTTCAATTCAATTCAGTTTATTTATAAAGCGCCAATCACAACAGAAGTTATCTCAGGGCACTGAACAGAAATGGCCGTACATAAAAATAATAATTTAACACTATTTATCTGAGGAGCAGACTGCTTTGAATTTAACTCCATCACAGAACTCTCATCTTGAACAAGCATGAAGGCGACAGTGGAAAGGAAAACCTCCCTCGTGAGGAAGAAACCTTTAGCCGCAGATGACACGTAGGCCTGTCACGATAAGAAATTTTGCTGGGCGATTAATTGTCTCAAATTATTGCAATAAAGGATAATATTGTTTGAAATTTGATAATAATTAGTAATTATTGTGAAATTTAAGAAGAAATGTTTACTGGTAATTTGTTTTGTTTTGAGTGCAGTATCTTTTTTTGACCACTGGATGGCAGTATAAGACTGTTTGAAACGAAGTATGGATTAGTGAGGGAGTGAGCAGCGTGTCTCTAAGAAAATGGGAGGGAGGCCCCTTGACGTGACACGAGCTGTCTCTCCTTCCTTTTTTTCAGTTCTAAAAATGGCGGACGCTCTGTGTGGTTTGAGCTCTTTAGCATAGCATTTTTCATACAAAGCTTTTAATAAAAAATATCAGTAAATAAGTTCTCAGCTTCTTTTTGCAAAGAGAATAACTTTTTACTCAAAGGCACGGGTTTCAACCGTGAATTTTGGAGCTTCGACAAGACGGAGGTTTCTTCCCCGAGGTCAGCGTTTTAGCTTAGCTCGTAGCTTAGCTGCTTTTAATAATCCAAAAACGCAATTTTGGATGGTTAAACAGATTTTAAAGAGAAGGGGGGGATCAGTGGCTTCAGTAGAAAGAGAGAGACACGAAGAAACGATAAAGCGGATAAATGAAAATGAGGTAGATAATTTTCATTTATCATGTGATTACAGTAATTGATTTATTGTTTATCCCGACAGGCCTAAAGTCACATCCTCTTCCCTAAAGAGGAGAGGGATCATCCAGCCTGTTTATTACTTAACTTTTATTTAACCAGGCAAATCCCACTGAGATCACAGATCTCATGTGCAAGGGGATCTGAAGGCAGCCTAACATGCATGTTTTTGGACCATTCGAGGAAACCGGAGGACCCGGGAAAACGCAAACAATCACGAAGAGAACAAACTCCACACAGAAAGTCCCCCGGTCCAACACGAGGACTGGACATTCTTTCTGTGAGGCAACAGTGCTAACTGCTAAGCTGTCGTGCTGCCTGCCTCTCTGATGGTATGGGGGTGCATTAGTGCCACAGACATGGATGGCTTACACGTCTGGAAAGGCTCCATCAACGCCGAATAATACATAGAGGTTTTAGAACATCTAAAGCAAAACTCAAGCAAAGACAACCCTGGACTCCATCAGACCCAAATGGGACAACATTCCCTCCAAAACCTCCAACAACTGGTCTCGTCAGGATCTGAGCATTTACAGATTGTTGGTAAAAGTAGAGGGGGTGCTTGACAGTGGACAACATGGACCTGAACAACGTTTTTCATGTGCTTCTGCCATCAAAATCAAACTAACTTAAATGTAAAATATACAGTATATATTTTTGTTTGTGTTAACATTTACAATATTTAGCATGTTCCATTGTAAATATGACATTTATGAAATTTTTACATTTGACTTTATTTACATTTTATGCAGCGTCCTAACGTTTACAGAACTGGTGTTAAATTTGGGAAGGGAAATCAGGACAGATTCTGTAAGAACAAGCGCTCAGGAGGACCAAAGAGGCTTCAGTATGAAAGAGGTCAGAGGTCAGAGAGGCATAACAAGAAAATGAGGAAAAACAATAAAGATGTTCTGGTTTTGATTTGAGGCTTTTCGGCTGAACTCAGAAAAAGTCAGGCTCTACGAAGAGAGAAGAGGGAGGGAGGCAGCAATGCCTAATGGGACTTACTCTTCACCCCCTTTTTCCCCTTGCGCTCCTTTTTGTACTGCTCCTTGAGTTTGGTTATCAGGCCCGGGTCCACGTCCCAGGCCTCAGAAATCGGACCTTGGTCGTCTTTTTCTACACAAAAGGAACAAAACCAGACCAAGAGGCTGTTGAGGAACTGCTCAGGCCGAAGAAATATGGGCCTGGCAGACGCTGCCTAAGGTTTCTCCGACCTTCAGGAGGGTAAGCAGGGTCGCCGATAAAAACTAGAAGCAGAACTTGCAGGCCTCTCCTGATTCTCTTTATGATTTCTCTTCTATTGGCACAAATGAGTTGATGCCACATGTGATAAATACAAAATCATCACGCAATACATGTGAATTTTGATCAACAGCCCAATCATTTTATTCTCATTAGTATTTTCAAATTGAAAGAAAACCCCTCGGCGTGATGAATGTTTTTGTGGATTGGATCTAAACGTCGGTGTGAGTCAAAGGGAATCAGGTTGATCTGACGTTAGAGGAGTGGAAACACATTGTGGTCGCAGGCTGGATACATGGGGACACACAGTGACACAGTTACAAAATATATGGGTTAAACACAGACGCTCACGTTATCGTGAGTAATGTCCACAGCATGATAAATGAATGACAGGAACTTTATGAAAAATCATCAAATCATCATAAACGTTAACATTAATTCATAAAGCTTGACGTGAATTCTTCTGTCTCAGCTTTGCGTCACACATGAGGAAATGTTACAGTAAGTGAAAATGTGCACGCTCCGTTTGTGACCGACGTGTGACTCACCCCAGTCTGTGCCGTCTCCGGTCCCTCTGGACTCTGACGAGGTGTCCATGTCGTCAAGGGGCAGGAAGTCAAAGCTCTTCAACGCCTCCTCTGCGTCAGGGTCCTCACTGGTGTCCATGCTGGCCGGCAAGGACGAGGACGGGGGGTTCTTTCTCACCATCTGCAATGACAAAATATCGAGGCAATCGTTTTTAAATCGCAGCAACAATTTGGGTTCAACTGTGTACGATCAGAGGACGAGCGCAGACTAGTTCCTTACAGTCCTGGAATCCACGTTAGTCCTGTCTCGCCCCTCGCTATCCTCTTCCTCATCTTCATCGCTTAGCTCAGCTGCGGCATTCTCAATTAATTTGAAGGCCTCCAGCACGGCGCTCGTGTCGGAGAGGTCGGCATTCCTGTGGAGGCATCAACGCACAGTTCTGTAACTTATTGAAAGCTATAGACGCTTCAGCATCAACTGAAATGACACAAAACCCTATAAAGTCCACGTCTGTTCCCCATTAGTGGTGTACCACAAGGCTCAGTCTTAGGACCCACTCTCTTTACAGTCTACGTAAGTAATGTACGGTAGGTCAGAACATTCCTGACATATCCTTGGATTTCTACGCTGATGACACAGTAGTTTACTGTCGAGCTAAATCAGTTGCTAAGGTTTTCCAGCTTCTACAGTCTGCATTCGACATCGTCCAGTCAAATTTGTTCCGTCTCAAACTGGTGCTAAATGGTGATAAAACCAAAGGGGTGTTGTTTTCAAACAGGAAGTTGGTAACAGCAGTCCTTCCTCCCATCTTATCTATGAATGGCGTTCCTATTGAGTTTGTGGATTCTTACAAATACTTGGAAATCTTGGTCGATGCACATCTCTCTTTTAAGCCACACGTTGAAAACTTGATAAAGAAACTGAAATTAAAACTGGGTTTCTTTTTCAGAAATAGATCTTATTTAACTCTGAATGCTAGGAAACGCCTTGTAACTGCTACTTTCCTTCCATCTATTGACTATGGTGACATTATTTACATGAATCCTCCTGTCAGCTCCTTGCAGATGTTGGATGACGTCTATCACGGTGCACTAAGATTCATAACTGGTTGTAACCAAACCCACCACTGCACCCTGTATTCACTGGTCATCATTAACTTCACTCAGACTCTCTCACTGGTACATTTTCATCTTTAAATCGCTCCTTGGTCTGCTGCCTGTTCATACATTTCCTCCTACGTGTCACGTCATCAGTGCAGCTACAGCGTGCGCTCTCAAGACATCGTTAACTGCAGCGTCCCGTCAGTGCAGACTGAACTCGGCAAAAAAGTCCTGGAACCTGGAACCCCTTGCAAAAAGATCTGAAGCTGTCCACTTTGGCCTCTTTAGGGGATTTTAAACAATTGATAAGTTCAATGCAAAAATCAACACAGACAAGTTCCTGTTTTTAGTATTTTACCTCGTTTCATAAAGTAGCTCATTTTAATTTTGTTTTGTATCTCAACTTTTATTTACTTTTTATTTTATATGCATTTTATGGCAGTTTATTGTTGTGTTGTTTGTTATCTGAGGTTTTTCTAAAACAGGTCTCTCTTGAAAATGAGTCCTCGTGACTCAAAGAGACCAACCTGTATAAATAAAAATGGAAAAAATATATCCCTTGCAGACTGAATGCTTGGCTTAAAAAGGCCTTTTTGAAAACAAGAACAAAGTAAGACTTATATCTCAGCCTCTAAAGACACAAAGTAAAACAAATATGTAGCGTTTAGCATCAGGTCCAAACTTATAAATCATAACTGAAGTATTGCTAGTCAGTGGGTTTTATCGGCGTGCACTCACCCCTTAATGCCAATGCCCTTCGTTGTGGAGTCCGTCCCGTTGACCAAAGGCTCGGTGCTCGCCCGCTCGCCCGTCTTTGCTCCTCCGTCCCCGGCGAGTCCTAACAGAGCTCGGACTCGTTGGGACTTTACATCTAAGATGGTGTCTGTGTAGCCCACCTCCTGCAGGTACCTGCAAGATGGTCGTGAAATCCAGATGAATGAATGGGTGTTTACCACACTCGGCTACAGACTGATGGGATTACTGTAAGATCTCTTCCTGTCCTCGTTACCAAAAGTAATCACACATGAACGCCTCGCTCTAGTTACTTGCTAATAAAAAGCTAAAAAGTACAAACAATCCTTGAAACATCCAGATGTTCTAAATTTAAAGTATCTGGCTCATAAATGGAAAGATATTCCAGCTTTTAGGTACTGATGGTCAAAAGAAGCCATTGCTTTGTACATTTTTATTTTTTATAATTCTGAAAGAGTGATTCTCTTTCTACTGCTAAATAAAATGTACAATTTTAAACACTCTACTGTATAGATATAATAGTTTATGTTGCACTGTGGCATTTAGATGTTGCTTTTCCAAAAGTTGAGCGAAAAGGAAAGAACTACAGTTCTGTACAAGAAAATTACACAGAATGACTTCTGTCATTCTGTGTAAAAAAAAAAAAAGTTTTAGTTTGTAGAGAATTACTTATTTTACTTTCTGTATTAAAGTAAGTATTACGTTGGATTCTACAGTCTTAAATGCACCAGCTTGTTATAAATTTACGACTGATTGATTTCAAGTTTTAAGGAGCTCACTGTGGAACTTAAATATTTAGATTAGGCCTTTAGATTAATCAATGCTAATTTCTGTAAACAAAAATGAGTTCGTACAAACAGAACCTCCTGACAATCTGCTGCAAATATCTGGATGAACGCTGCTAAAAGTACAGATTCCCATTATTAATTTAGATTTAAACATAACCAGATTGATCTTTTTTTTTAAATCCAAGTTGCAAGGAGCCACTGTGGCTCCAGACCTGCAGGCTGAAGACTCCTGAACAAGACACTAACTTAATTTTCATTAAATGTTTTCGCATGCTAACTCAATTTCTTAAAATAATAAAATCATATCAGAACTTTTATTTTACTACAATTTAACATAATCAAATAATTATGCTGCAGTTGTGAGTGCCATATCCTCTGGCAGTGGGGCGAGATGAGCCGCTCTTCAAATATTTCCTCAACCCTGAGGCGATGGGGAAGAACCCCCAGCAATCTGAGCGAGAGACAAACTGAATGGGAGGTGGTGGTGTGGACATCGGCTGCTTGGTGTTGGGGCAGAAGATGTGTGATAATATCAGAGACGAAGCCCAACTTATGTAAAACAGATTGGATTGTGGGAAAATATGTGCACTGAAAATCTGGGCACCGAGGAGTAATGACAGGAGCTGCCCAGGTGAGGGCGCTGTTCACCACAGTTTTTGTGCAGATGCTGGCGCAGTAGTCCACACCACAAAGTAATGAATTTAAAGTTGCTGTATTTTTACCAAAAGTAGAACTATAAAGCTCAAGGCCTGCGGATCTGGTGTCAGTTCAACAGGATTTTTCAGCTGTGTGAACCTGCGGACTCACTGTCTGAGGAGCTGCCGGCCTTGTTTCCAGGACAGCTGATTGTTGAGCGAGCCAGAAGTCTCGTTCTCGTTGGCCTCGTCTGAAGGAGAAGAGAAGGACACAAATCAGGGCACGCATTATTTCCACAGAGTAAACACGACAGCGGCAGCACCCGGGAAACTAAACGTTCATCGCCTTAGCGAAGGCAAACGACAAATACAGCCGAAGAGAGAAGGACATGGCCTTTTTAAACTGACAGAGCTTTAAACTTGATCCTTTAATGCAAACGCTGATTTTGTAAATCAGAATTAACACTGTTGTTTTCAACCTAATTACTTCAGACTACTAAACGCTCTTGTATCAAAATGTTCATCTCATTCTGGAGATCAGTGCTTTGACTTCTGGTTTAGTAACTTTTATACTCAACAGTTATTTTTAATTTATTTACAAATTTCTTTCCTACAGAATAAAAGATTTCCTCAAAACCCTGAAAAATATTTTTCTACTTCAGCGGATTATATTTGCTGTAATGTCCCCTTTTCTACTTATAAGTAACCATTTTCGACTTTCAGCTTTTAGTTAGCCTTTTGTTACTTTTAAACTTTTAGTAAGCTTGGAGCTACACTTTAGGCGCTCGTAGCTGTCCCTGTCCCTTTAGCTGCTTTTAACCTTTCTTTAATTGCCTTCAGGTAACGGTTTGGTGCCTTTAGCAATCCTTTTTGATTTAAACTTCTAACTAGCCTTTAGCTACATTAGCCTTTTAACTACCTTTATGGTACACTTGCTAGCCATTGTTTTGCAACATTTAGCTTTAAGCTGGAATTCTGCTTACTGGTATTTTTGTCAGTGTTTGGCTAGTTCGACTAGTTTTTTTTTTTTTTCAACTTTAACCTCGAGCTTCTTTTAGCTTAGCTTTTGCTCATGTTACTTTCAGCTTCCTCAACAAAGTTGTTCAGCACTTAGCGTTCACGCTGCATTTTTGCAACAAAACATTATTTCTTTTGTTTTATTAACTTTGGGAAGTCCTTTGGATGAAGGACGAAACGTCTCAGCAAAAACAGAAACGGTCCAGATGACCTGACTGAACATTGTTGGATTTTTCACCTGGATTACTGAGCATGAACTTTGGTGTTTATTAACTTTACTTCCATATTTGTCTTCAGGTATTCAGTACTTTCTGAAACCTCCCGCAACGGTAGACGCAGCCTTTAACAGTTTCGGAGAAAAGACGAGGTGGAACACGATGCTACAAGACATTTGATATCAGTTGATGCGCTCTGACGCCTACAAACGGTCGATCTCTGCTCCACCTGCGACACGGTACAACAAGCAGCAACATCCATCAGCCCCTGCAGCATCCAGAACACTTTGGATGTTGCTGGTCAAAAACAAAGATCACTGTAATAGTACAGTGATCAAATCACTGTACTATTACATGTGGAGTTCCTCAGGGATCGGTACTTGGTCCGAAGTTGTTCATCTTGTATATAAACGATCTGGTTAAGGTATCTGATCTCTTCAAGTGCGTTCTTTTCGCTGATGATACAACTTTTTTTTGTTCTGGTACTAATATTGAACAACTATTGGAGTCAATGATGAGGGAGTTTGTTAAA
>JARVJN010098076.1:0-12684 GCA_031763805.1 Argolebias nigripinnis
CACTATCCAAACCGGAACAGACGATCGCAACTTACCATTTCCCCGCGCACCAAATAATGAGGAAACGGCCGACCCGCCGCGTCATGCACACGACGCGGCGGGCTCTCTGTGCCCAAGCGTCACTATATGACGACTTGGGAGTGAGGATACGTTGCTCCTGCAGGCGGATGCAGCGCGCGCCTCTACTTGAACTTGGACTTCCGACGAGGCGTCGCAGGGATTTATTTATTTAGCCTCTTCTCCGCGTGTTTTACTCTCCAGCCGGCAGCAGGAAAATAAAAAAGGGATAATAAACGGACAAAAAGTCGACTGTACAAACAGGAACAGATAGCGCGTTGGCCTGAAGGTTTTGTTTTTTAAAACCACTCTTTTGGGGATTGGCGCGTCCAGACGCAGCGTTTTGTTCCTGGAGATGTTCAAAAGGTTCAGGTGGAGCCTGTGAGCAGCAGCAGCAGCATGTGGAGCGTGCTCCTCCAGGCTGACATCAATCTGTCACATGTCCACGTCTATTTCTGCCGCCACGCTTCCAGCCTCTCATTTAAATTGTGCCAAATTCAACAAATGGTTGCGGTTGAAACGCGCATCCTATAAACCAACACTGTTTTATGAAAATATTTATTTTTAAAATGTGAAAATCCATGTTTGTGAACTGCTGACACTCCAGCAGATGACTTTTAAATTTAAACCTTCATGAGTCTGAACTCCATTTTATGATTGGATTAAAAAACGAATCATAATCATAACTGTGCGCCCTCTCCGGCCTAATGTTTGTGGCGGGGGTCTGCCAGGTTGCCCCCCAGTCCTCTGGGCGCGGCAGCGCGCGCTCTGCTGCAGTCTGCGGTTATTTTCTCTCATGCACGAGTCTATTTGCTGTCAAAGATGGCCGACGAGTCTGCAATGAGCCATGCATGTTTTGTAACAGTCACATGTTGGGTGCTGGAAGTGAGAAATAAATGACTCTAAACACAAATAAATATTAAAACACACTTATCCTATAAAGATGCTGTTAGTTATTTAGAGAGAACAGATAAATAAAAGGGCACTGAAGAGTAAAAACGGGTTATTTTCTTGCAGAGTGTTTGGTGAATTTGTTCCGTGTGTCAGTGACGTCACCTGACACTGACACAAACATGATGTTATGAAAAGAGAGAAGACAAAGACGTTTATTCTTACACGAGCTGCAGATGTGATGGTGGGAGTTGCATTTTTTAAAATGTGCCCACGTGCCAAAGACGATATCGTGAGCGTGCACGGGAACTGAAATCTGTCTGTTTTATTTCTTCATTAATTTATTATTATTATTTTATGTCTGCTTCATCAAAACTTTCTCCTCTGTCACATTTTGTGTTGCCAGCCCGTTCAGTTTGTCACGCACCGAAACACCTTCAGTGTAATTTAAAAACCATGACGCACTCTGCTGTGACGTCACAAGGACACGCATTCTGGTTTTTGTTGGCTTGTTTGTTTATTTGAACAGATTTGATAGTAAATTAAGCCAACACAAACAAAAAAAACTAGACAAAATGTTTTAGTTTAGCTCACAGACACCCCCCCCCCCCCACACACACACACACATACCATGCAAAATCTATAAACATAAAGCAGGAAATCAGTCTTTAAAAAGTTACTTGGATTTGATCACAGTGATCATCTCTGATCTTACAGTGAAATTGATCCAAACACTCTAACCTCAGTCATTTAGTCAAGTCACGTGATTTACTCTGCTTTTTGTTTTGAATGTGGAGGAATGGCTGCAGGACAACGGTGGATATGTCTTGTCGCAGTGCCTCTTGCTCTTTGCAGGATTTACCAGCAGGTTCTGTTTGAACGTCACAAAATGTCTTTGTCTCAGCAGAGTCTGGAGCTGCAGGCTTTAAACTCGTAAACGTGCACGCAACCTGCTTGCAGCGCGCGCGCAGGACCATACCTGCAGTCCGTCTGCGCATTTTCCAGCTCGTTACACCATCTCCACTAAGGCTCCTCATCCCCAACATGCACACGGCGTTAGAATGGTCTATACATGTGTATGCATGTTTATATGTGTAGGTATGGGTATATTTATAGAAATTTACTGTAAAGCCATGAATATTCTGTTCTTTATGTATTTTGATGCTGTGGGAAAAAAAAGAATGGTCTCTAACGCCACTAAAGTCGCTTTGATAGATGATGCACATGCAACTTGTGCCAAATATTATTTCCTGTGATTAGGGCAAGCTTGATTGGAGGTTAGAATTTAAATGAGTCTGACTATTCATAATAATATCATTAGATCATATAGGTTATAGTGCAGTTATGCATGGAGAGGTGCAGCTGAGCTTTAAAGGCACATGCTTGCCTCCATCATGCGCCTCTAAGTGAGAGCGCACGGTCCAGGGTCCAGGTAGGCCAGAATTGTAGAGACTGAAATTCTCCCCTCCCCCATCCCAGTCTGTGCATCAGAGAGGCTGCCTGTGTGTGTGTGCGTGTGTGTGTGTGTGTGTGCAGGACATGATGTGTGAATGTCATTTACAGCCGCAGATCATGCTGGATATGAAGAAACAATGCTGCTGCGTAAAAACAGCACAAAGAAATGTTTCACTTATAAATGGTTCCTATATGAATTTCATTTATTAAAAACACTCATTAACAACTGTGTTCTGTATTTACATTTCAAAGCAGCGTTTTAAACAGCTCTGACATAAAAACAAAACTCCTTTAATGGCTTTGGCTGATTTAATTCTGGTTTTTACCAAATTAAAAATGACTTACTCCAGTGAACCGGTGGCTCTTCATGTTTCACTCCGCTCTGCTGGATTTGGTTAAATAAACACGAAACAGAACTTCTGCACATTTTTCCCTATATATCTTCATAAACTCAGATATTTAACTTTTAGAAATATTCACATAACGACACAGTCTGGTCAGTCTGAATTGTTTTTTTTCTTTCCAAAATGAACGCACAGCCTTTGCGCATTAGATTAACACTTTGAATGTTATGGAGGTCTCACCACGCCCTACACATATATTTGTTTCTGCATGTCTCAATAAACTGCTGCATTAGTTTATGTTAAAGCTTAACAAAACTCTGCATTTAGCAACTCGATCACGCGTTAATCCTGCCGGAAGCCTGCGTCCTGCTTGGAAAGGCATTAAAAGTTATCTGGTCAAGTTCAGTGTCTCTTGTCTGTTATGTTTACAGCGCAGACTATATCTCCAAAACATGCTGCAAGCACGCGGGCAAAATGTTTGTCCAGGACTTCTCTAAATATTTAATATTATGATGATAATTCACTTGTTTCAATTATAATGTTTGTAACTTAAATGGAAAATTACTTTGGTCGCTATTAGTATTATTATTGTGGTTAATAATATTATTATTATCATTATTATGATTATTATTATTATTATTATTATTATTATTATTATTATTATTATTATTATTATTTCAAGAAACTATAAATTAGTGTGAATTAAAAAAACGAAAGTTTGAAATATAACCACATATTCTCTTTATTTGTGAACTCTACGCATTACTTTACGAAATATATTTATTATAATAATGTTATAATGCTAATTCTTGCTCAAATCAACAGTTACGCCCTTTTTACGCACGGCATCATCCGCGCTCAGGATCCGTTATCTTTTAAAGTATCAAACAAAGAGATGCCGTGCGTGATTATTAAAATAAATAAATAAATAAATAAAAAGTACTTCTGATTTTATATATATATTTATGTATTTTGCAGAATCCATCATTGGCTCCTTGGAATAAACTCCTGGATCAATGCGTTTTTCTGCAAAATTCCACATTCTGGTTTTTGCGTAAAAGCTAAAGTGGCTCATTTGAAGCTGTTCGTTTCCTCTTTCACGTGGCAGTTTTTTGTGGAGCGAAATTCCCTAAATAGCAGCTAGTTTGCATGTAAGCTCAAGAGTGAAGTTCATTCTTGCCTGTCTAGACTCTCCTTACGACCCTGTTTGTCTGCGTTTTTTTTTTTTTTTTTTTACCTTGACCTTGGACTTCCGTGCAGCTGCCATTTGGAAGAGCCCTTCTTTGCAGATGTAATTTCCTTGAGACAAAAGAACCTCTGCATGGGCAACGATGGGGGAAAGGGGGATGGGGGGTTAGCTCTCAGTGCTGCTTACAGAAATGAAACAGGGGCCCTGATTATTCCCAAGGCAACTCAGAAGTCAGAAAACGTAGAAACAGTGCGCTCAGGCAGCTTGGAGCATGTTTATATGGGTGACTCAGAGGATAGGCATTACAGAAAGGCTTCTTCAATGTGGGTCTAACCCGAGATAATCCTTTAGTGTTGTAAATGCAGCTCTAAATAACCTGTGAACAAAATGATTGTTTTATTTTGAAAAGCCGCAGTGGCGTTAAACAGAGTTTACTGACAGCTCTAATACGACACTGAAAGACACATTTGGCTGCTAAGGTAAATAAAAGTACATAAATAGGCTTTGGAAAACTTCTTAGTGGAAATGAAGTTTAACTAAATACTGGGTGCAGCCTGCTCAGAGTCCATCGGCTCAAAGCGGGTCCTTGTTCTGTTTCTGCCTGCGAGCATCTGTCTGCATGAATACAGTGAAACATCACGTGCATTTGTTTAATGTGCATTTCAGTTGTCTTGTCACACATGGGGAAAACATGTGAACAAACGTGGAGCTTTCAGAATGAGCTTTTGAAAACGGTGAGCGGACAGAGCAGGGTTTAAATGTTTGTTGGGTTCTGGCCCAGTTGAAGTTCAGCTCTGGAACAGGTCTCACCTGGAGCAGCTCGATCTGCTGCTGCTGCTGACACGTTCAAGTTCACTTGAACGGAAAACTACTAGTTTACCTTCACGCACGCATGCACGCACGCACGCACACTTTTATGCGTGTTATATCGCTCTTCAGCTAAAAAAAAGTAAATAAAATCCAAAATGCTTTATCTTTTCGAAAAAATTCCAAACCACGTACAGATTATTAATGAGATTAATTATTTTTATTCTATTTTCAGCCGAGTTTGGTAACAGAATCCTTTTACAGTATATCAACAAGCAGAGGATGGGAGGGGGCGGAATGAACATCTTAGACTGCAAGTAAATAAAAATAAAAGGAAAATAAATAAAAGAAGCAACTTAAACATGTTTAAAGTTGCTTCTTTTATTTGAGCTCTTTTGAGGAAATCTCTACTGTTATTGTTGTCATCATTCTTTAGTTTGTAGCAGGTCTCTCTTATGAGTCCTCGAGGCTCAATGAGATTAACCTGACGAAATAAAGGTTGAATGAAAAAAATATATACAGTATATAAGACATTCAATTTAACACATAAGCGTCCATAAATTCCAATTAGGACCATATTTATATAGATTCAATGCAGTTTTCACATTAAAGCTGGGTGTTGCCAGTCAGACCAAAGGTTTGTGCGCTGGTTTAAAATAAAAATATATTCAGGGAATATATGCTAAAACAAAGTCTGCCGTCTTTGTATTTAATCAACTGTGTCGTGGATCAGACTGTGTGCATGTGAGCAGTGCTGCAGAGTCGGCCAAACATCACAGGTTGTTTTGGTTTGCCCTGCTCCTCGCGAGGAGCCCCACTCCCCTTTAAGGGTGTGGGTCCAGCCGCCCCCAGCCAATGGCGAGGCTCCTCTGTCTGCAGGAGACGCGCGGCGGCACGAGAGGCAGCCACTCTTTAAAGGGGCTGCTCTGCCCCTCACGCGCAGCCCGATCTCGCAGGACTTGTTAGCGTATCACGTGCCAGATCCTTAATGAAGTGGACACACCACGGGGCCCGGTGTGCGCATGCGCTCGGTGTAAAATGTAGTTGGAAATGAGGTGTCCGTCTTGGAGTAGTCGACTTTTAAAAAGCATCGGCCGCCCGTGATATGACGACTTCGCTGCTGCTGCATCCACGCTGGGCGGACACCTTGATGTACGTGTATGAAAAGAGCCCGAATGAAAGCAGCCAGAGTAAAAGCCAAGCAATGGAGGGTCTGAGCGCAAACTGCCCTGCGACCCACTGCAGGGACCTGATGGCGCACCCCGCGCTGGGACGCCACTCTGGCACCATGACGCACCAGGGCTACTCGGACATTCCCCCTGCGGACACCGGCCGCCAGTGTCCCGCTCCTCAAACGTCCTCGAGCGCCTCTCTGAGCTACGGGTACCCGTTTGGGAGCCCGTACTACGGCTGCCGGCTGTCCCACTCGCACAACGTGAACCTGCAGCAGAAGCCGTGCTCGTACCACCCGGCGGAGAAGTACGCGGAGCCCAGCACGGCGCTGCCCACCGAGGAGCTGTCCACCAGGGCCAAGGAGTTCGCCTTCTACCCGAGCTTCGCCAGCTCGTACCAGGCGGTGCCCGGGTACCTGGACGTGTCGGTGGTGCCCAGCATCAGCGCGCACCCTGAGCCGAGGCACGACGCCCTGATCCCCATGGAGGGCTACCAGCACTGGGCTCTGTCCAACGGCTGGGACGGGCAGGTGTACTGCTCCAAGGATCAAACACAGTCCACTCATCTGTGGAAGTCACCTTTCCCAGGTAACAAATGTATATATACAGTATACAGTATACACTGTACTGGAAGGTTTTGATTTAATGTGACGTCACGTGCTGTTTGAAAAGCTGTCACCACGAGATGATTCGAATCAGATTATAGTAAACTACATTGTTTATTGTACAATTCTTACAGAAAATTATTTAATGTTTGTGTGTGTGTGTGTTTGTGTGTCACTTTGTGCTAAATAAACTCTAGTAAATAACGTTGATCTCTTTGTTGATGAATATTTTCAGGCATAATTTGCACACAATTCATTTAGAACACACACATTCTTAATAAAATAAAATTAAACCTCGACAGTGTAAAACTTTTTTTCTGCTTCACGAGCATTTGCTGTGCGCGCGGCCATGTGACGTGCGCCAAGAAGTTGCTGTCAAGCAGAAAAGAATGGATCATCCCTGCATACCTTTGCCCCCTCGCGTGACAATAAAGTGACTTGGCCACTGTGTTTGGATTGTGGCAGTAAATCTCCGTGCCCTGCGGCGCGTCATTTGCCAACCTGGATTCATGTGCATTACGCACAGGCTCTCCATCAAGAAGTAAATTGTTCTTGATCATACTTCACATTGAGCCTTATGAATACCAGGCACAAGCAGCAGTTTTTATATTTAAACTGGACTTCCTGCTTTTTTACCTGTTTGTATTTTTTTCTGACATTTTTGCGCAATTAAGGATCACACTGCGGCTCCCTTATTTTATTTATTTATTTATTTATTGCACATATATGTCACTGTGCTGCAACAAACATGGGGGGAGCGAGCCACGCGAGCACCAGCAAAACAGTCAAGTGAGCGCGCACGTGCTCAGATACAGGCGCGCGCGCTGCCCACGTCTGTCCATGAACCGACGCGTTGAAGATGTGAGAGCCACACATAAATGGTTTAGTGATTAAAAAAAAAGATGTGTTGTTCACACGAGCTTGGGAGAAAACATTAATATTAAATACAATAAAATACCACATACTGATTGCAAAATTACACGGAAGCAGCTTGCTTCCTTTATGGAAGGTGCAGCATGTCCAGCTCTCCTATTGGCTGTCTTCACATAAAAGGGAGTGCAAGCCATAAGTTTGGGGCAGATCTGCATGTCATGGATAAATTCGCCACCAAAAACCGAACCTGGCTGCATCGTGACACTGACTTTTACATTTTTAAAACGGTGTAAATGTTGCAGTAAATATTTAAAGCCCCCCCTTTTCTGATTATTACGTCTGTTTTACAACATACTATCTGACCTTTTGGACACATTTAGTCTCCTGCAGCAGTTTGATGCAGGATCCTGAGGTGCCATTAACATTAATAATAAAGTCTTAGAGGTGATCAGTGATCAGATGCTGTTTAAAAGGGAACAATGAAACCGGAAATGATGTCCATGTTAATGATGGCTGCATCCTAATTGGGATTATCTTCAGATACAGGTAATGGTTGATGATATTAACATGAGATAAATAGCTATAAGATGACCCAGATGTCAGGTGCACCACATAAGGACACCCCCCCCTCCCCCCTCCTCCCTCACAGTATCTCCCCTCCTTCCTGGTTGTGTGTGGTGAATCGTTTTTTCATATCTAATAGATGTTGTGCATGTATTCTAATAGTTTGTGATTTTTTTCCTGCTCTTCTTTCAACCCAGACGTGGTGCCGCTGCAGCCTGAGGTCAGCAGCTACCGTCGCGGGCGGAAAAAGCGCGTGCCGTACACCAAGATCCAGCTGAAGGAGCTGGAGAAGGAGTACGCGGCCAGCAAGTTCATCACCAAAGACAAGAGGAGGCGCATCTCGGCCGCCACCAACCTCTCGGAGCGCCAGGTCACCATCTGGTTCCAGAACCGGCGCGTCAAGGAGAAGAAGTTCGTCAGTAAATCCAAGACCAATCACATGCACGCCACTTGATGAGATGAGCCATGAACCTGCTCCTCTCCTCCAACAACAACAACAACAACAACAACAACAATAATAATAATAATAATAATAATAATAATAATAATAATATCATAATGCCACCTATATTACATACTTACCTCGAGCATTGAAGGTGCATGGTGGTTGATTATTTTGGCTATTTTTTGTATATTTTTTTTATTTAAGCTCCATTATAATTTCCATCCAGCAGCAGTTCTCAGTTTAGAGGGAAAAAACTCTAAAAACTGTGAAAGTGTTCACTTTTGTTTTATAGGAATGTACATATATAAATATATAATATTTAAAACGATATCTGTATTTCAAAGACAAGTATTGCGTGTTTTCCACCCCCAGCCCACCCCCTTTTTAAATTTTTGTTCACATTGAATCTGTAAAGGACTGAGGACATTTCTAATAGCAACGAGGCAGATGGAAAGAAAAGGAAACGGACTGCAGTTGTTTTAAAAAAAGATGAGCGCCACGCGGACAGGACTTTGCTGCGTGGCGTGTCCGAACTTGAGACTTTAATCAGTTTCCACAACTGCTGACAGAAAGATCTTTGGCAGAAAAAAAAGTGATTTAATAAAAAAAAAAGACGAAGAAAAAAGAAGAAGAAGAAGAAAAAAAAAAGAAATTATTTGAATTTCAACAAGCAGCTCTGTGCAGTTCGCCTGGAACAGAGGCTGCTGTTGTTAATGTGTACAGTGCAATGCCTTTCTTATTTAATTCACATGATCTTGTATGGCGCAACCGAAAGCTGAAATATCATGAACCTGTACGGTTTCCTTTATCAGTGAAGGACTTTGTCATGCAACTGGAATGATTGTAAACCATTAAAGTCAGTGAGTATTACATTAAAAAAAAAGATGCACAATCGTTTTTCTTCTCTTCTATGTCCCTTTGGAGCCCCGTTGTCATCTTGCTGCAGTTATTGTGACTGTATCGTGCTGTTGAATCATGCGCACCAACGTGTTTCATAAATAAATGATCATTACGAAAATGTTCAAATATTGAAGTTTCCCATTTCGGAGCATTTTTATTTATTTATTTCATTTTACTTGGGCTGCAAACGTTTTGTGATTATGATTGAATTTGGTGCGCATAGTAGATGCTTACTCGACAAATCTCGACTTGGGCAAGGATCAAACTGATCATAATAATGGGACTTTTTTCCTGGATATATTTAGGCTATCATATTCTCAGGCTCCGATACTTCAAATGAACACGTTTGGAAATATTCTCGCACGGTGGGGATCTTTACGCACGAGTTCAGGTGAGTTACGTCATTAACTAAAAGACGAGCCAAACACGTCTTGTTGGGTTAATGACAATTTTCAATTCGGGAAAAAAGATGAGCAAATAAATAAAATCCACAACAGAACCCGAAAGACAAATAAATGATATAATTATTATTTGGGCCTATCAACAAAATATTAATTCAAACCCCCTTTTAAAAAGAATCACGCGTGCAATCAGATAAAAACAACAAAGACATTGCCTCGTATTTTATTTTATTTTAGTTAAACAAGACGTTCACTTTTGAATGTAGTGAGTTAAAATCATTTTTTATGCTTTAAGTTGGACAAGAAGAACTAAAACAAAAAATAAAACCAATGTTTGCTCAACTTTGCTTCTAGCGCTCCAAGTTCGCCACGCGTCAATCTGGGATTTTTTTTAGTTAGGCTACACCTTGTTGTAACAAACAAGTTTTACATTAAACGTGAGGAAACGCTTATTTATATCTGATATATGCATTTAGTTTTCATTTATTATTATCTATTATATGTGAAATTTTATTATATTTTTTAAATCACGACTTGCCGCTTTGCGTCAAAGCGCCTTTTACGCACGAATGCAGCAAAAACGCTGCAGAAATGACGCAACGCTCCTTACAGTTTTGTTTCCAAACAGGCACGCATAACACTTGCAGGTTTTGTGTTTTGATATTTTTCAGGAACTGGATGATTTTGTTGTAAACTGAAAGCAGCTGAAAGTCTAAAAGACAGTTTGCAAAATGGAAGAAAATATAAACGCAACTCTGAGCAGAAATTCTAATTTGTAACAAGTTAAATCTCCTTTAAACTCTGATTATCTCAAATAACGAGTGAAGATAATAATAATAATAATAGTATATTGTTGGAAATACATTATAGCTGGGGTTTTAAAGTATTTTTCAGGATTGTTTGCTAATTCTGTTGCAGCTTTGCAAAAGCCAAGAGTTCTGTTCGCAGGGCTGTGTCGGCTGCTCAGCCGTCAGACTTCAGGGGGTTTGTTTTGTTCCCCCGGATTTTCACTCCATGTGAAAACTTCTGGCTCTTCTCATTTACCCTTGACCATGACTATGCGGTCACTTTGACCTTGACATCGCAGAAGATTGTGAATAATAAATAGGGAGGCTGGACACCAGAGCGCGCGGTTTGTTTGTTTGTGGGCAAACAAGGTGTTATTTCTCCGTCTAGACAGCCGGACTTAATGACGTGCCATAAATTCATAAAAAGGGGAAGTGCAGATATCCTTTGACCCAAGTTTCTGACCATCTTCATCCATTCACATTTGGGCTCGATGCGTTTCTTGTACTTTTCTTTTTTCCTTTCAATAACTTCTAAACAATGCGTGCTGTGGCCCCGGGCTTCTCATCACGAGGTGTGTGTGACTGACCACGGAAGACAGGTAGGACTTGTAGACGTTTCCCACCAACACCACTAATCCCCAGCAAGCGGCCACACTGTCAACACAGCGAGAGGAAATAATGATAGGACGTCAGCCTCAATATAACCATTAAATGGAAGCGCGCTCGCGGTATGAACTGATGTTTTGTCTTAAAAATTGCACAAAGACATTTATAATGCGCAACATGCGCATTGGTGTGTTTTTTTACTTTGTTTACAGGAAGCCGAAATGTTAAAAAATGGATTCTTGTAGTTTATTCTGCTGTTGATCTATAGCATCATTATGGCAAGTTTTATTTCCCCCCAATGCATCTTTTAATGTTTGACAATTAATAGTAAATCTAAGTAAAAACATTACATTTACCTCATCGAACCTGATGATTAATAAAATAATTTTTTAAAGGCTTCATTATTTCAAGATGTGAACTTTCCCTTCAGTTTAATTTATTTACATTTTAAAATCAGTATTATAATAATCCTAGGAATTTGTTTGCAAATGATTACTACGCAAATATTCAAGTGCACAGTTGGCCAATATTAATCTTTGAAATTGTAGAAGAGAGTGTGCACATCAGTGCGTCACGTTCTGGGTGTTTAGTTATTGTTTTACTCGCTGAGTTGTGAGTTTTGTCCCATTAAAAATGCCAACGCTCCGTTAATATTTAACCTGCAGATCAACAAAAGCTCCTCTTTAAACTCTCAAAACCACACCACAGCATTTCACATTATAGTAGCTAAAACCCTACGGGAGTTTGAACACTTGGATTGGAGCTCACAAGTGTAAAAAGTTGTGTTTCCATGTGTGTTGATGAGTCAGAAGGAAGGGGGCTGATAACCTCTGGTGGTGACCAGAGGAAACTATCAGGAAGTGCAGCTTCTCTGCAACACTCTCTGTTCTTTGAAACTCTTCAGCATTTATGTTTTATTTCATTCAGATTGGAGGTCATAAAATCTTATGCTTTTTTTATTTTTTAATGGAAAACATTTGCTTTACCTTTTGAAAATGTGAGCACGATGGTACAGCAAATATAAGGAGACGTTTTGATCACAACGTCAGCCCTGTCTCCACGGGTTTCCTCTGCTCTTCTTGTTTACAACACTTTTTTATATCAAAGTAATCGTTGCAAGGTTTGGTCATTTATTAGTTTTGCTGCAAGAGTTTGACACATGGAGGACAGGCAAAGTTTTAATGCGCGTATTTTTTTATTTTTACATTTTTCAAAACTTGATTTAATCAGTGTTGTTATTTAAGATAATTTAATATAAAATATAATGAAAGTCTAATTATAACTCTGTTTGATGCAGGTAATGGATTCATTATTCTAAAAACTATTGATTTTTTTAAATCAGAGCTTTAATGTATTCATTTCTTTATTTTTATTTAACAAGTTCCACTTATGTACGAAATGTTAAATTAACACAATAAATCTAGGTATTTTTTAAAAATATTTAATCTTTTATTTCTGAACTATTTTTCATTTATTTGTTTTTCTTCCAGAGCTTACTTTCCATAGTTTTTTTTCTTTCTTTTTTCGACTCAATCTCTAAACATACTATTTGGTTTTCTTTCCAAAATTTGACTGAATTTTATATAT
>JARVJN010099798.1:0-12377 GCA_031763805.1 Argolebias nigripinnis
GGACCCTGTGTACATAATCTCGTTTTCATCACATGTTCCACATGCGGTGCAAATGACAATAAAGACTCTCTGACTCTCTGACTCTGACTTAATGGGTTTTTAAGGCCAACAACCTTTTCTTTTCTCCTGTGTGTAGAGCTCACGGACGGTCCGATCAGAAGAAGACCGGGACACGCTGTGGGACGCCTGGGGATCATGGAGTGAATGCTCACGTACCTGTGGCGGTGGAGCCTCCTACTCCCTCAGACGATGCCTAAGCTCCAAGTAAGACCAACTCGCAACTATGTCTTTAGTGGCTCTTTGAAAAACTATTTTGGTTCTTGGGGTTGTGACCCGGTGCCAGAATTATGTAAGAGATACAAACAGTTCACAAATAATAGGATAGTATAATGGGTTTTTAGGACGTTTGTCCCATCATTATGAAGAAAGCACTAGGTTGACATCTACAACAGATTTTGGAATCAACCCAATTCAAGATGGCTGGCTGCTACAGCAAAGCAATTGAAGCAAACACATAAACTGCTGTTAGTCAGTTTTACAGATATTGAGCTAAAACTTGTTATAGTTGATGAGATTGATCCCTCATCAAACAATTGCAGGACTAAATTGCCCTGCAAGATTTGTTTAAGACCTTGCAATTAACTGTTGGAATAAACTGTGTCTGTCTGTTAGCAAAATATCATTAACCACTGGGCCGATGTCAATGAAAGTGGCAGAAATTGTTTAATGGTTAAACTTCTACAATTGATAAACTTTTGGAGTTATCCTAGTTAAAGATGGCTGCTTCAGATAATCAACATTAGCCTACACAAACATGACAATACCTCAGTGAATTTTACAGGTTTTGAGATGTGTTAGTAGCAGACAGCCATTTCTTCAAGTAATGCTTGGTCTTTGTTTTTATATGTTTGTATCAGACATGTTTTGCCACAAATCAGAGCAAAGCAATCATCCAATTTGGGCCTTACGGTCCTTTCATCCTCATCTCATGGTCACCTGGTTGGTTAAACTTCAAGTTAACTTTGTGGGCTGCCAGATTAAAGCTCAAGGCGAAATGTTTACTGTGAAAAGTGGCCAATTATAACTGAGTTTGATGGGCAAGTTGGGGGGAAAGGCAGGGCAGAAACACCCACAGAGGGTATGTTTTCCACAGAAACTTTGTCACTTTTATAGTTTGGGAAATAGCAGCAGGGTGACTTCATTACATTCCTCTGTTTTTACAGTTCCCAGAATCTATTGCTCACTTGCTATAAAGGTAACCAGTGAGCTTTGCTGCTAAAATCACCACTTTTGCTCTTTTCAGAGAGTTCGAGAAGGAGCCACTGATGACAAGAGCAGCACAGATTTTATTTAAGGCCACAGCCTGAGATACCATACGGTGCTAGCATTTCCCCATTTAATCATCAATCCATCTTCACTCGTGTAGGAAAGTAAGGCTGCAAAACACAAGACTGTCAAAACTTCAAAATGCCATAACACCCCCGCCTACGCGCTCCCCTCCTAACCCCCTGTAAACACTGAGGTCAGTAGCGGTTTTAAGAGTTCATTTCATGATATCAGCAGCCACCACTTCTTACTGGCTGCATAGATTATTTGGTTGAAGCAAGCCTCAGAATGCCACCGGTTGGAAAAGCAATGGATGTGTTGAGAGGTGTTCAGGGTTTAGGCTTCCCAAGGGAACTAGATGTTAGTCTGGCTGGAAATGCATCTGCAACACCCTCAAAACCAATTACCATTACAACATTTTTATACACACGCAAAATGCTCCTGCAAAGAGCTTACTGGCACTTCAGAAACACACAAGAGGTGATAAGGACACAGATCACATGGCTCTCATTAGTCATACCCTCATAGCACTCGTACTTGATTAGAAACGCCATAGCATTGCTGGTTTGAAACAAGTGTGGACATATAGATTAGGTGCTATGGCAAGGGAAAATTGCTGCTTCTGTATTTATGAGGCTCATGAAATGCAAACACATCCAATGTTGGTCTTTTTAAAAAAAATTCTAATGAAAGAGACCAGACTCACCATTTTTTTTAAACCAATGTCAGAAAACGGAAAAGGTTCCCTCCGGCACATAATAATTGCTGCATTAAAATCAGGTATTTCAATAGGTTCAATGAAACTTTTGTAAAGTAGTTGCTGGATGTGTATGTCGATGTACATCTATAATTGATTGTTTGGCGTCAACCTGATTCAAGATGGTCACCAAAGCTAATCAACCTTAGCAAATGTTAAAATGGTTTGCTAAAATTTTGCATGGTAGTAGCTGAGAGTAATTTCCAACTTATACTTCAAACGCCAACAGATCCTAAAAGACCTTTGTTGAAAAGTTTGGCATACAAGATTACGGACATTTCACCACAACATAAAACTTGAATTTCTTGATGGAAGACTACTTGATGGCTGCCTTGAATGTTAATGTTTAATGAACATCTTGGACAAGACTTTTAGCTACCTCCACACCAAACTTTAGCTAAAAATCTGTACAATTGACTAGGCCTGTCACGATAAATTTTGCTGGGCAATTGTCCCAAATTATTGCGATAAACGATAACTATTGTTTGAAATTTGACAATAATTAATAATTGTCTAGTTTAAGAAGAAATTGTTAATTTTTGTGTGTAGTACCTTTTTTGTCCATTGGGTGGCAGTAGAAGTCTGTTTGAACTAAAGAATGGATAGTGAGGGAGTGAGCAGCGTGTCTCTTTAAGAAAAATGGGAGGGAGGCCCCTTGGCGTGACATGGGCTCTGTCTCGTTCCTGTTTTTTGGTTCTCAAAATGGCAGACACTCGAATTGGTTTGAGCTCTTTAGCATAGCATTTGTCACACAAAGCTTTCCCAGGCCAACTGAGAGACATAGTCTCTCCAGCATGTCCTGGGCCTTCCCTGTGGTCTCCTCCAAGTTGGACATGCCTGAAGCATCCTTACCCGATACCTGAACCATCTCAACTGGCTTCTTTCGATGTGGAGGAGCAGCAGTTCTGCTCCACGTCTCTCCTGGGTAACTGAACTTCTCACCCTGTCTCTAAGGGAGAGCCCAGCTACCCTGCAGAGGAAACTCATTTCAGCCTCCTGTATCAGTGATCTCATTCTTTGTCACTACCCAGAGTTTGTGGCCATAGGTGAGGGTAGGAACGTAGACCAACAGGTAAACAGAGAGCTTTGCTTTACAGCTCAGCTCCCTCTTCACCTCAATGGACCAGCACAGAGTCTGCAATACTGCAGACACTGCACCAATCTGTTTCCATTCTTCCCTCACTCGTGAACAAAACCCAGAGATACTTGAACTCCTCCACTTGAGGCAGAACCTCACCTTCAATCCGAAGAGAGCAATCTGCCCTTTTCCAACTGAGGACCATCATTATCAATCTTCTTTAACTATCAAATGTAAACCAGATAATTAGTTACATTGCATATATGCGTATATGCGTATGTTCATGCGTATATGAACATTACCCCTCGTGGCTTGAAGTGAAGAGCTAGGAAATTAGGTTTCAAGAATGTATACGCAGGATCACAACATCTTACTACCTTGAGAGCCAAAGATCCAGTTTATGTATATGCTCTAGTTTTATGTTTATTTGGCACAAGCGAAATTGGTCTTGTCTTCTACTGATTCACTTCCACTTTAGAAGCTCAGATGTCAAAAGGAAATAAAAAAGGATATTTGTTTTATTTCCTTGGTCTTTTTTCTTCTTCTCTTCTTAAACGTCTAGTTAGTATATTCCTGGTCCCTGTTGCGAGTTTCCACCCCAGTCCTTGCTACCTGTCTCTCAGCTCTTAGCCTTTGAAAAGCTCTTGTTTGGGTTCAGGTCCCATGACTCGCTGTTTAGCTTGGCAGTGGGGACTGTCTGGAGTCCATCGCAGGCTCTAATGTTCTTGCCATGCCACACGCTCCACATCCACTCCCTGCAATAATATTGCAAAAAAAGTCCTTAGGCCTTCACTCCAGTGATATTCCAAACTCTAAAATGTTGTTTCCAATCATGATTTCAGATTAGCTGAGGAACAAGGACACTGGAAGTCTTTTTAAGTCCCTGAGCTCAAAACAATATCAGACAATCCATTTCCACTGTGGTCTCGGATGATTGGCCTATCGTTGTTACCATCGATGGTTTATCATCCCTTGATGAGAAAGCACAAAGGAATCCTCCATTTCAATAAGTGGTGAGCTCAATATTTTGGGCAGAACCACCGCAGACTGGAGAGAGTCGGGATCCAGACGACTTTAATCTGTTTAGCAGACACAGACTTGAGGACTCCACTGTGCCTGCTTTACTAATGTGTGCTATATTACTGTTAATTTAGAGAGTGATGATTTGTTTATGGACTGGTACAGCAAGACAAATGTGAGTTCACTTTGTGCCTCAACTGTTCAGTTTCACTTTCTCTGTACGACAATGTTCATTTAGATGAGATTATCAAATTTAACCTGAAGAGAAGAGTGTTGGTTTGACACAGTCCTCTGCACACCAACCAGTTGTCAAGTCACATTAGGTTGTGTTCCTGCTACATCTTACATACGGCTTCTCAAATATGGGCATGTAGTAATCAATCTACAATCCTATCAATTTGTTAGTGAGTTAAGTATAACACCAAAAATCCATGTTGCTTTTACTTGATATGTATATTATTCTTTATTTATTTTTGGTTGATGTAGGGGCAGCACGGTGTTCTCTTCGTGCATGCATGGGTTTTTTACTATGTATACTCCGGTTTCCACCCACAGACCAAAAACATGCATGTTAGACTGATTGGTAACTCTACATTGTCCCTAGGTGTGAGTGAGAGAATGAATTGTTTGTTTCGAATTAGTTGTTTGTCTTGTTTGTCTGTGTCCCTTTGATGGACTTGTGACCTGTCTAGGTTGTACCCTTCCTCTCGCACAGTGATGGCTGGACATGGGCACCAGTGACCCTCGTGAGCCAAAAAAGTAAGAAGCGGGTAAAAGATAATTGATGGATGAATATATGTGGTTCTTGGGCTCAGTGTAGATAGTTACAAATGTTTGAGCTGCACACAGATTCAATGGATCTGATTACAACATTTCTGCTGCACAGATTTCAGAGAAAACTAATGTTCCTTTGACAAAATACCCACAAGCTGGGCCTGAGATGTTTTCTTCCCTTCTCAGTGTGATTTATGTAAGGACTGAGATGCTTCTGTTACAGCTCCAAGCTGCTAGGCAGGTAGTCACAGGACTGAATCGATCAGCAGTGTTTCCCCTTCATTACTCGCTTTGGCAGGGTGCTTGTCCACCAGTGGAGGATGGAGTGCTGTGCTCCAGCATCGTGTGACATGGAGGCTGCACAGCCACAGAAAGAAAAGCTTTGCAGAAAGTGGTGAAGGCTGCACAGAAGACTGTTGGAGTCAGCCTCCCCACCATTACAGAAATCTACACCTCTAGATGCAGGAAGAGGGCCGCCTGCATCATGAAGGACCCCACTCACCCAACACACACACTTTTTGCCCCGCTCCCCTCAGGCAGGCGGTTGAGGAGCATTAATTGTAGAACCACAAGACTGAGGAACAGTTTCTACCCTGAGGCTGTTAGACTCATGAATATCTAACCCGAATAATCACCATGAAAAAAAATCATATGTTGCTGCTGATCTGTTTCATGTTGCTGTGGTCATGTGTGCTCATCTGCTCACACCGAATCATGTTTGTGCTGCTGTTCGGCATATTATTTTTGTTTTTATGCTATTATTGCTTAGCGTATTTTTAGTTGATGTTTTTCTTAGTTCATATCTTAGATCTTATTACTGTTTTGTGGGACCCTGAGTACACAATCTTGTTCCACCACATGTACCACATGTGGTGTGAAGGACAAATACATAAACTCTGACTCTGGAGAGGTGGTGGAGGTAGCAGAGCACTACATAACTGATGTTGTGATTGTGATAGGCAGGGCGCTCAGTTTTGTTGACAGGGCGGGGCGCCCTCCTTGGATAATGGTAGGGGAAACACTAGTCAGTATGCGTGAGGATATGCTGTCATCACAACTTAAGGGTGTGATGGAGTGATGACAGATGGTCTGTTAGTTTAATACAAAAAATGCCCATCATGCTTTGTGGGTGCCATAAGCACCACTGTTTGATTTATGCCTCCTAAAATGCTAGGTTTTAGTTGTTAACTTATGGTGGCTGGTGCCAGTGATGATTCACGGATGGCTAGAGGTCGTCCCAAGAGTGGCTCATTTTTGTAATGGAAATATTTCCATGTATTCTCTTTGTGATTCTGAATTCAGTCCTGTCTAACCTAATAATCATAACTGCACAAACATTGTTATTAAGGCACATAAAAATAATTTGCTAATCCTTTCACAGTACATTTACTTGTCCTAGACATGAAAACATAAACGCTTGTATTGATGCTAAGTAATGCATGAAGTTTACCCTATCCAACTTCTCCACAGGAGCATATTTTTGGGTTGACACATGACCAATTGCTCAGCAATTTAGAAAATAAATCACAACATTGCTACAGGCTATATTGTGATGCAGATGATTAGTTTGCATTTGGGTTTGTTTCTTAAAGCTGGCGTTCATTTTTGTCCTCTGCAGGGCTTGTGAAGGACAGAATATCAAATATCGCACATGCAGTAATGTGGTAAGTTCTGCAAACTCATCTTTATGTAATGGATGTTAAAATAACTTTAAAGTGGTTTATAAAGTGTGTGTGGGCAGGGGGATGTTGGGTTTAGGAATGGAACATTGAAAATATCAAACATTATATTTAAACAGAGTCATCCATGATTCGGATGTTAAACCATATAAGAATGTATATATATTTAAAAGTTTTCATAGATAATCATTGTCTTACCTCAACAAAATTAAGTCATATATGTTTCATCACATTCCTGTTTGTTGATGTTCCCTTCAGGACTGCTCTCCAGATGCTGGCGACTTCCGGGCTCAGCAATGTTTTGCACATGCAGATGTGCAATACCAAGGTCAGTTGCACGACTGGCTGCCGGTCTACAATGATCCAGATGACCCTTGCTCCCTCAAGTGTAAAGCTAAGGATTCAAGCCTTGTGGTGGAGCTGGCACCCAAAGTGTTGGATGGGACACGCTGTTACACCGAGTCCTTGGACATGTGCATCAGTGGAGTCTGCCAGGTGGGGCAAAGGGCCATAGAGCTTGTTTGCTTTGAGTCATTAGGAAGGATTTCATTATTATTCTTTCATTACGTGTCAAAATGTGCATTTTGTCAAACACTTATACCTCTTATTTGCCCCTTCAGTTATTTTTTCAGTTAACAATTAAAATAGTTTCCAGTTTAAAGGAATCTCCGACTAGTTTGAACGAAATAACTCGTTTGATAAACAATTTCTTCAGCTATAAAAACAAGACCATAAAAATACTGTAGGCCATTTAGTTTTTATAATAAAAAATACAGTAAAAAAAATCTAATAGATGGTGTCATTTTATGTCCAGCTTTCTTCGCAGACCCATATTTTGTGGGTAGACATATGAGAATAAACTCATGTAAGCTCCAGAACATATAGCGTTAACTCCAGAGCTAATATGTATGGTGTTAGCTCCAGAGCTAATATTATTTTCAGAGCTAGTAGCATTAGCTCCAAAGCTAATACAGGCTATATGGTGTGAGCTCCAGAGTTAGTATAGAGTTAGCTCCAGAGCTAATAGTGTTAGCTCTAGAGGTAATACATGTATATACTGCATTTGCTCCAGAGCAAATATATGACATTAGTTCCGGAGCTAATGGCATTCTTTTCAAAGCTAATAACATTAGTTCCAGAGCTATTATATATATGATGTTAGTTCTGGAATTAATAGCATTATTTTCAGAGCTAATAGCATTAGCTCCAAGGCTAATATATGTATGGCGCAAGCTCCCGAGTTAGTATAAATATTGGCTCCAGTCCAGAGCTAATCGCGTTAGCTCCAGAGATAATAGCGTTAGCTCCAGAGATAATAGCGTTAGCTCCAGAGCTAATAAAGTAAACATCACAAGTTGATCATGTTTGATTGTTTCGACATATATTGTGTATAAGCACTAATACGAAATATAATTTTATTGTCCCGTTATAACTTTTTAACATTGATTCTTTGTGCTTTAGTCTCCACTTTAACTGATGTACATCATTACCTCAGAATCCGTTGCGCTGGTAAAATAATGGCGACATCTTTAGGTGAAAAGTGTAATAAACGTAACATTTTTAAGTAATTGGGAATTTTCATGTGTCACAAACATAAACTTTTAGTATAACAGAGAAATAACATATTAAAGCCAATATGTGCAAGTAGAGATCCCTTAAGGCGTGAGTCAAAAACTGTCAGTCTCTAATAAAAACAGAGGCATGCTTTGAACTGTAAAATGGACCTCGAAAAATGGTGATCTGATCCTGCAAAAGATAGTTTTTTTTGTTTGTTTTTTTGTAAGGCTGAATTGAGCATGTTCAGTTATTCACACGCTCCGGTTCAAAATGAATACCACAAGTTTGAATTTTTACACAGGAGCTTAAAAAAGAAAGAAATCCTTGAAGACTAATTTCACAGGAGGCTGAAGTATATCTCATGTCATCTGCTTCACTCATGAATACGCAATGAGAATAATTTCAGAGATGTGGCTTTTGACTGACCACTCAGGAAATAGTTTACAATGCAGTTTTTCCTCAGCTGAATGGAAATACATCCCAAGGCATTTTATATGAGTGTGTGTGGGGGGGGGGGGGGGGGGTGAGTGGTTGGACACACGTTTTAATGAGCTTAGAGCCATGTTTTGGTTTTGTTTTTTGTGTTATGGTCAGAAAACACACACAAAAAGAACAAGTTTGCTAATCAATATGTATGGCAGCACATATAGCTGAACAAATGGGACTACCCGGTAAATTGTGGAATGTGTGGTCACCAAACAGCTACAACAGGTGATGCAGATGGTAGATCGTGAAGGTTCCAGAAATCACGGATTCATCTTTGTTTCACTTTGTTTCACTGTTTCTGTGGGATACAGATTGTCGGCTGTGATCATGAATTGGGGAGCTCAGTAAAGGAGGACAACTGTGGCATCTGCAGTGGAGATGGCTCATCCTGCAGACTTGTGCGAGGACATTACAAATCACAACATGCTACGGGGAAAGGTAAAAATTCTTGTGTTGTTTTTTTAAATTGGAAATAGTGCTGCTTATTTCCATCACTTGTACAGTTGTGTTCATATTAAATCAGTTAACATTAGAATTATTGTTAGCATTACCTGCTTGAATAGGGGTTTCTTTGCCAACGTCACCAGAGATACACAGATATGCAATCCTGCATGGATTAATTTGCAACTTTGTTACGTGGTTTTCTCTGTCCCACTCGCAGCTGAAGACACGGTGGTCGTCATTCCCTTTAAGAGTCGTCATGTCCGCCTGGTTCTGAAAGGCCCGGATCACTTGTGTAAGTCCTGGTAGGTCTGGGGTGCCCCTCCATCTAAACCGATTGATAGTGATGTTTTATTTTAGTTGTGTTAATGCCAAATACTGGATCATAAATTCCTGCTTCCATAATAAGTAGGCTGAACTAGTTTTTAATTAGAATTGCAGTTGTTTAAAATCTGCAGGAATTCCCTCTGGTCTCAGCTCCGGTTGGCCTATTGTTAGCTCATCAGTTGGGTCAGAGTTAGACTGTCTCTCTTGTAGATATGGAAAAGTGTTTTACATGGAGGGGTCTGGCTGTGTGACCTCGAACAGGGATGCAACCGAATGGGAACTTTATCCCCCCCCCCCCGTTTTTTTTTTTTTTTTTTTTTTTTTTTACAAGTTGTTACCATGCTGTACCACCCTCGGCACGCCAAGTTCCCACGGCCTTGCTATGTCTCCAAACTGACGCTCTTCTAGTGGAACAAACGCCACGGCTTAGCCTTCAGCTTTCATGCGCTTCATTGAGTCTCGGATCCTCCCTGGTTGGTCCAGACTTCTGCAGTCTAATCCCACCAGAGCCGCAGCAGAGGAGCATCAATAATGACCACCAATTGGCTCGTTTCTACTGTACATATCTACTTTGGTTCCTTTTTTCCTTTCCAACCCATCAACTTTCACCAACAGATCATTCACTTGCTGTCTGATTTATACCACCCACCACCAGGTGTCATTGCAATGAGATCATTCAGTTATGGCAAAAAAAAAAATTGTTTTGTTTTTTTGTTCTGGCTCTGTAAGCCTTCCAGATTATATCAATGACATCACAGTTGTTTTCTCTCTGTACCCACAGTTTTTTTTTTTTTTGGGGCGGGGGGTGGGGGGGGTGCTCCGAATTTCGTCGACAAATTACAGGTAATTGAGTGGACAGTTGAACATTTCCCACTGTTTTCTTTGCTTCAAAGCACTTAAATTTAAACCATTTGTCTTCGGAGGTTGTCAGCTGCTGGTTCTCATGTTTTGCTGTTGTTTTTTTCCTTTAAAGGTTCACGCTGGAATTACACGGAACCCTGTTAGGGTTAGTGTCAGAGGTGAGGTCAGGTCAAGCAGAGGGGGGAAAACAAACTCTTCCCACAGAGCTGCTCCTGGCAGAGCTTTGGAAGACTCTTGGCCCTAAATGTAAAAGCCAGACGGCGCTTTTAGTGGCTCCAACTGAAGATCTGTGTGTGGTCTCTGATAAATCAAAGTAAACCTTTGAGGAGTTGGATATTTTAATCACATTTTTCTACGTGCGCCTTAATTTTGTTTGAAGAACAGTGACACGTTGAAGATGAAAAACGACCCAGAGGATATTAGAGCTGGGTTACAAAGATGTTCTGACAATTTCAGCAAAGAAAAACTGATGTTTTTACTTTGAACTTTGTGGAAATTCACACAGTGGTCCTCCCAGTCTGTTGTACCCCTAAGGAGTTCAGTCTGTTTTAGTTGATTTTTCTTCCTTTCCTGTTCAGACGTCGAGAGTAAGACTCTACAGGGGGTAAGAACTGAACTGATGCTGGACCAATCGGGTCAGTACCACCTGGAAAACACTACTTTGGACTACCAGAAGCTTTCTGATAAGGAGGTCCTCAGAATCACTGGTCCTCTTGGAGCTGACTTCACTATCAAAGTAAGAGCTGATATCAACATTTATTTTTACTCTGGTGACCTCAGACCAACAAAACCAGCTGATAATTCAAACAGTTGGTGAATAACTCCTTGTGCTCGTGCTTTCTAATCCAATCAGTCTGTTTAAGATGTGCTTAGATAATAATAAAAAAATGGTTTGTGTCTTAGGAAAAGACAATTTCACAGATGATTACCATAGGTATAAACCATCAAATTTATTGCAAGGCTTTGGAGAATAGCTAAACTCACAGAAAGTCAATGCATCACAAGTGCAGACTCCCAATAAATTCTGATCTGTTCTAACTCCCTGAAGTGAAATAGTTTTATAAGAACTCGTGCGTCCCCCATCCCCTCCATCTCAGCTTAGCGTTTATCAGAACCAGCCGAACCTGTCTGAGTCCAGGAAGACATTTTCAAGGTTTCTTACCTTGACAGTGATACCAAAGCATCAAATTCAGATCACAGTGATATACTATAGAGTCAAATAAGGACTTATGAAGTGTACAGTAAAATGTATTGCATGGTGCATTCATATGTAACAAATAAAACATTTCTATCACACTGATGATGGTAAGAAGCAGGTTAATACAGAACTTGAGTGAATTTTATGTGCAAAGACACTCTGTTCTAGTTTTGAAGGTTCTTAAATGGTTTATCTCTCTTCTCCAACCTAATTGGATATTTACCAAACCTTCTGTTGTACAGTACAGCGTAAAACTTTAAATAATCAAGTTTCTTTGTATTTTACTTCCAAGGAGACAAAGTTTATTATCCATCCATTATCTTCTGCATGTTCCAAAGTCAGGTCATGGGGGCAGTAGCTTGAGCAGGGAGGTCCAGACATCTCTTTCCACAGCCACCTCTTCTAGGATGACCCCAAGGCGTTCCCAGGCCAACCGAGAGATGTCTCCTGGGTCTTTCCTGGGGTCTTCTCCCAGTTGGACATGTCCATAGCATTTCCCCAGGGAGGCTCCCATGGAAGCCTCTTTACCAGATGCCTGCATCTCAATTGGCTCCTTTCGAAATGGAGGAGCAGTGGTTCTACTCTGAGTCTTTCCCGGATAACTGAACTTGTCACCCTATCTTTGAGGGAGAGTCCAGCTATCCTGTGGAGGAAACTTATTTCAACCTCTTGTATCCGTGATCTCGTTCTTTTGGTCACTACTCAGTTTGTGACCATAGGTGAGGGTAGGAATGTACAAGACCAGGGGTGCTCACACTTTTTCAGCATGCGAGCTACTTATAAAACAACCAAGTCGAAATGATCTACCCACTACAAAAATGCAAAACATATAACTATCTTCAAATGTATTAAGGATTGTTTTTATGTACAATG
>JARVJN010099916.1:0-12362 GCA_031763805.1 Argolebias nigripinnis
CACACACACACACACACACACACACACACACACACACACACACACACACACACGCACACACACACACACACACACACCTTTACCTAAAGTGGCCATCTTGGATTTTTGATTTGATTTTTGATTTTTGATTTACATCATGAATGTATAACAACTTGCTCTCAGCTACAACCATACCAAATTTCCACATAAAATGTCAAAGAATGACAGCGAGCGTTCTAATCAATTTTGTATTTTCTGAGGCAGCTGTGGCAGCCATCTTTTTCCACATTGCTCCAAAAGTTAGCGTTTTGTCCAGAGACCTCTTCACTCTAGGTCATGTGACCTCACTGTGGCAGTTGGAAGCTGTAGTTCTGTCAGTTTTTCAATGAGAAAAATAGTGTCTTTTTTTTATTACATCACCATGGTGGCAGGCAGCACGGTGGCACAACTTGAAATGCAAATAAAAGTATTTGGTGCCGAGCCAGTTGTTTTGGTATAATATTTGTGGGGGGACACATTGTGGTTTGAGTCTCGTTAAAGTTGAAGGAAGAGCAAGACTCTTTTCAGGTGGATAATAATAGGTGCTGCCTTCAGGCAGTCCCCAATAAAAACCAATCTGTTGCTACAATTGTTTACCTAACATGTTTCTTAGCATTCTGGTTTACTGTTCACGTTATGTTTTTAGCTACACATATGTCCTACATTTTTATGTTTCAACAAGCTTTTCCATAATACACATCTATTATACTAAGTGACTGGTTCTGTTTTGGTAGGATGCCAGCTGCTAGCACCATGACCGGTGGGAGGGTCCTGCTGCTTTGTACAAATACTGACAACTGTATTTACCAATCAGTGAACGGGTAGGTGCCTCAGAAGATAATGAGATGCTTAATTTATGAAGCCTAATTGCACTTAATAAATAATGTTGTATCGCCTAAGAGAACCCTCCAGAAAATGAATAAAAAGTACAATAATGGGGCCACATTATGAAAAGCTATAGCATATTGGAAGATCATTATTTAATTTCCTTTTTGATCATGTTACATCAAGTTTCATTATATGGGTCAGGGTCTCGCAGGAAACTGAAATCCTTTATCTGCTCCTCAGATGCTGTCTTGATGACATGTGTGTGAGTTTTCCATTCAGCAATGTCATCAGAGGGGGCCAAGTTTCCTTCATTTGTTGGAGAAAAGCTTTTGATAGGCTCTGAGCCAAAACAGAGTTTAGTGGGTCAAAAGAAAAGGAAAGACGCACGTCTACAGTTCAGCCTCTCCCTTTTTGTGTGTGCACTTCTTCTCTACTCCATAAATAGCTTTGTGTGTAACTCATAAACTTTGACCCTCGAGACATGAGTTCAAACAGTCATGACCCAGTAAGCCTTGAGAAATTACTCATAGTTGAAAAATAGGCAAAGTAAATGTTTTAGCTCTTTCACTTTGTAGGTGTGAGTGTGTGATTGTTCACTATTACTGTGTACACATACTCTGAATTATTAGTTAATATTAATGCACATATCTCTTTTTGTTCATGTTTCATTTTACTTTCAAGGCTCCAGTGCTGTGGCTTGAAGGTTGGGGAGTCTCCATTACCGGTGGTACCCCAGCCTTTAGAAGGGTGTGGATCCCTGGGGTACAGAGACAAAAAGGGAGCTTCTGAGACGGTCAAGGATACCCTTTCCCCTCTGTTCAGCCTAAGTGACAGCCCAGGTCCTCCCGACATTATGTTGGCTCACAGGAGAACCCCGTCTATCAATGGCCAGGCAACTCTCAACATGGAGAATGGACTGAACCACAGTAAGAGCTCAGCAGGAGCTAAAAATGCCAGCATTCGAGATAAGATTTCACAATGGGAGGGCAAAAATGAGTCTGTGACACTTAATGCAACACAAAAGGAGGTTGAGACTGTGAGAAAAAAAGAGCCTAAAGTTTCTGAAGTTCAAAGGACAGACAGTAAGAGGTTTGTCAGCTGGGACAGACAAGACTCAGGGAAAGAGAATGTTGGAAAACCTGTGGATTTGAGCCCAACAAGCAAAGACAAGGAAGTAATACCTGAGAGGTCGTGTTGCTCTTCCAAACCAACAGAACCTCAAGACAAAAAAACTGTTCTCACGCATGTTAAAAAACTAGAAAAGGCAACTAAGGAAGTACCTAGTAGACCTTCACTGGCGTTTCCAGGCAATTACTTCAGTCCGCCTTCAAAAGAGGAGCTGGATGAAATGGAGAAAAAGACCAGTGAGCCCATTTTTGGGATTTTTGACAAGGCTCAACCTGGCAGGTTTCAGAGAAAAAGGCAAGGGGATTCAGAGAATGTTTACTGTGAGCCTGGCGCTCCATCTATAAACCCTCTGCCCAAACCTCAAAGAACGTTTCAGCACCCCACATCATCCACTGCAACAACTTCAGGGTCTTTCTCTAGAAAAGCAAAGAGGAACCTGCCTCCTTTACCTTCTGTTCCCCCTCCCCCTTTACCTTCATGCCCTCCCCCTGGAGTTTGCAGAAGACCTTGGGCTGACAAACCACGGGACAGCAATAACAGGTAAGCTACTGAAAAGAAACTACCTTTACAAACACCTATATGATGATGAACACAATGAAAAGATTTACACGTTTAAGGTCATTCTTAAAATTAAGATCAAATGTTGGAACTTTCATTATGTCTTCTCAATGGTTCCCATCACGACATGCCCACCTCTGAGTTGTACAACTGCCATATTTGACCCAAGTTAACACAAACACTGTCAACTTCACACTGTGTTTAAATGCCCCTCAACATGAAATCAATGCTTAGATCTGAGAAATCTACACATCAATTCCTACAAAGACTTTACAGAAAGAAAAGAAAAGGCATGATCGCTAGTTCAAGTCAGGCCATGAAAACATTTTGCTGTCCCAAAAATGTAAACCATGACAATGAAAATTGTTGTGCAAATCATGTGCAAATGTTTTCCCCTCAAGAATTTGTCTTTGCAGAGTTTAAATTTCTCAAGGTAAATTTACAGAATCCAATCCAGAATCTTAGTCATCCACCACCAGCTTTAGGGTTTCAAATACAAAGTTAATTCATCTGGTTACAATCAAATAAAGACAGCTCTGCAGGGAAACCCAAAAAATGTGAACGCTGCAGGATTGGATCAGATCTATTGTTCGCTTTCTCCTCTGGGCTTGAACTCTTGTTTTGGAGCTTGGCTTGAATCTGTTACATTCCATACCATATGTGGAGGCCTCACTCTGCTCAAGAGTTCTGTGTCGAGCACTTTGTTTAGTCAGGCTGTCTGCCCTTTTGAATGTCAGTTGCTGGATGACGTTGTAGATGTAGATGTTGATCTATATCTTGCTATTAATGAAAATGCCAGGTTATCAGTTTATAACTTTTTCAAAACGATCTGAGCAGCAGCTTTGCATGAGTAGCTTTTGCAACGTTAGTTAGTTGTGTTCAGTATTTACTAAAATTGTGTCATGAAGCTCTTAATTGATACACTAAGTTCATACAAATTTTATTTGATGTTGCATAAACATTGTGTACAATAGTCCACAATTATTATAATGCACCGAACAAACATCTAAACGCATCACTTTTGTTTCTGCTCCATTTTCCATGAGCCGAACTCAAAGATCTACCAGTAATACTTTCCTATGTACACAGTAGATCTTTTTCTCTCAAATATTGTTCACAGATTTGTGTAAATCTCTGTTAGTGAGCACCTCTTTTGTTGAGATAATCCATCCACCACACAGGTGTGGCATATCAAGATGCTGATTAGACAGCATGATTACTGCACAGGTGCTTTAGGATGACCACAATAAAAGGTCACTCTAAAATGTGCAGTTTTATCATACAGCACAATGCTCCAGATGTTGTAAAATTTGAGGGAGTGTGCAACTGGCATGCTGACTGCAGGAATATCCCCCTTACAACTGTTGCCATCCAACTGGCTTCACAACCACAGACCACATGTAACCACACCAGCCCAGGACCTCCACATCCAGCATCTTTACCTCCAAGATCATCTGAGACCAGCCACCAGCTTCTGTAACAATCAGTTTGCATAAACAAATAATTTCTGCACAAATGGTCAGAAATTGTCTCAGGGAAGCAATAGCTTGTCGTCCTCACCGGGATCACCACCTCATTGCAGTTCGTTGTCGTAACCGACTTGAATGGGCAAATGTTCATGTTTGGTGGTGTATGGCACATTAGAGAGGTGCTCTTTTCATGGAGAAAACCCATCCATGGCCCATGGTGGCAGTAAGGTTATGGTATGGACAGGTGTATGTTATGGATAATGAAAACAGGTGCATTTTACTGATGGCATTTTGAAGCAGTGATGAGATCCTGAGACCCATATTACCATTCATCCACAACCAACACCTCATGTTGCAGCATCATAATGCACGGTCTCATGTTTCAAGGATCTGTACACAATTCCTGGAAGCTGAAAACATCCCGGTTCTTGTATGGGCAGTATATTCACCGGACATGTCACCCATTGAGCCTAGATGAGATTTGCTGGATTGGCGTATACAATGGCGTGTTCCAGTTCTTGATAACATCCAGCAACTTCGTACAGCCACTGAAGAGGTGTGGACCACCATTCCACAGGCCACAATCAACGAACTGATCAACTCTATGTGAAGGAGATGTGTTGCACTGCATGAGGCATAGTTGATCACACCAGGTCCCCCTACCCCTGTTACAGTAAAACAGCAGACTTTAGTGCAATAACTAATTACAGGAATAATCATGCTGCCTCATCAGCATCTTGATATGCCACACCGATGAGTTGGATGGACTATCTTGGCAAAGGAGAAATTCTCACTAACACAGATTTATGAACTATATTTGAGAGAGAAAAAATCCTACAGTGTACATAGAAAATATCCTAGATCAGTGAGTTCAGCTCATGAAAAATGGGAGCAAAAACAAAAGTGTTGCTTTTAATTTTTTTCTTTAATGTACATGTGGCAGGAGTAATTGAGATGAATGGAGAAAACCGTTTGACATTGCTTGTGGAAAAAAGTTTATTGCATGACTTTGATTATACTTTTTTTATTAATTGTTTAGTTGCCAGATAAAAATTATGTAAAAAATAGCACTAACACAAACTGTACACTTTGGCATTTGTAGTTTTAATACACATCCCCTTTTAAAATGTTGCAACCCCAAAGGTATGAATAAAAGTAAGTAGAAACGTGGTTGAGCCGATTTGGAATGCCGTTATGGTCAAGGCAGAGCTTTGAAGGAATAGTTCAGGTCTTTCAAAGTGGGGATCTGTGGAAAAGTTACCAGTTGTTCTTATTTGTTGCAGGAAGTTTTAATCACTCGATTAAGGTTTGCCCACTAAAAATGATCCAGCGCTAGAGCAGGACTGGTGCTAGAGCTAGACTGGTGCTAGAGCAGGACTGGTGCTAGAGCTGGACTGATGCTAGAGCTGGACTGATGCTAGAGCTGGACTGGTGCTAGAGCTGGACTGGTGCTAAAGCTAGACTGGTGCTAGATCTGGACTGGTGCTAGAGCTGGACTGGTGCTAGAGCTGGACTGCTGCTAGAGCTGGACTGCTGCTAGAGCTAGACTGGTGCTAGAGCTAGACTGGTGCTAGAGCTGGACTGGTGCTAGAGCTGGACTGGTGCTAGACCTGTACTGGTGCTAGAGCTGGACTAGTGCTAGAGCTGGACTGGTGCTAGAGCTGGACTGGTGCTAGACATAGACTGGTGCTAAAGCTAGACTGGTGCTAGAGCAGGACTGGTGCTAGAACTGGACTGGTGCTAGAGCTAGACTGGTGCTAGAGCTGGACTGGTGCTAGAGCTGGACTGATGCTAGAGCAGGACTGGTGCTAGATCTGGACTGATGCTAGATCTGGACTGGTGCTGGTTCTGGACTGGTGCTAGAGCAGGACTGGTGCAAGAGCAGGACTGGTGCTAGAGCTGGACTGCTGCTAGAGCAGGACTGGTGCTAGAGCAGGACTGGTGCTAGAGCTGGACTGGTGCTAGAGCAGGACTGGTGCTATAGCAGGACTGGTGCTAGAGCTGGACTGGTGCTAGAGCAGGACTGGTGCTAGAGCAGGACTGGTGCTAGAGCTGGATTGTGCTAGATCTGGACTGGTGCTAGATCTGGACTGGTGCTAGATCTGGACTGGTGCTAGAGCTGGATTGGTGTTAGATCTGGACTGGTGCTAGATCTGTACTGGTGCTAGAGCAGGACTGGTGCTAAAGCTGGACTGGTGCTAGATCTGGACTGGTGCTAGAGCAGGACTGGTGCTAGATCTGTACTGGTGCTAGAGCAAGACTGGTGCTAGAGCTGGACTGGTACTAGATTTGGACTGGTGCTAGATCTGGACTGATGCTAGATCTGTACTGGTGCTAGAGCAGGACTGGTGCTAGGTCTGTACTGGTGCTAGAGCTGGACTGGTGCAAGAGCTAGACTGGTGCTAGTGCTGGACTGGTGCTAGAGCTGGACTGGTGCTGGAGCTAGACTGGTGCTAGAGCAGGACTGGTGCTAGAGCTGGACTGGTGCTAGAGCTAGACTGGTGCTAGAGAAGGACTGGTGCTAGAGCTAGACTGGTGCTAGAGCTGGACTGGTGCTAGATCTGGACTGGTGCTAGATCTGTACTGGTGCTAGAGCAGGACTGGTGCTAGAGCTGGACTGGTGCTAGATCTGGACTGGTACTAGATCTGGACTGGTGCTAGAGCTGGACTGGTGCTAGAGCTGGACTGGTTCTAGATCTGGACTGGTGCTAGATCTGGACTGGTGCTAGATATGGACTGGTGCTAGATATGGATTGGTGCTTGATCTGGACTGGTGCTAGATCTGGATTGGTACTAGAGCTTGACTGGTGCTAGAGCTGGACTGGTGCTAGATCTGGACTAGTGCTAGATCTAGATTGGTGCTAGATCTGGACCGGTGCTAGATCTGGACTGGTGCTAGATCTGGATTGGTGCTAGATCTGGACTGATGCTAGATCAGTACTAGTGCTAGAGATGGACTGGTGCTAGAGCTGGACTGGTGCTTGAACTGGACTGGTGCTAGAGCTGGACTGGTGCTAGATCTGGACTGATGCTAGATCTGTACTGGTGCTAGAGTTGGATTGGTGCTAGATCTGGACTGGTGCTAGATCAGTACTGGTGATAGATTTGGACTGGTGCTAGAGCTGGACTGGTGCTAGATCTGGACTTGTGCTTGTTCTATACTGGTGCTAGAGCAGGACTAGTGCTAGATCTTGACTGGTGCTAAATCTGTACTGGTGCTAGAGCTGGACTGATGCTAGATCTGGATTGGTGCTAGATCTGTACTGGTGCTAGAGCTGGACTGGTGCTAGATCTGGACTGGTGCTAGATCTGTACTGGTGCTAGAGCAGGACTTGTGCTAGATCTGGACTGGTGCTAGAGCAGGACTGGTGCTAGAGCTTGACTGGTGCTAGATCAGTACTGGTGCTAGAGCTGGACTGGTGCTAGATTTGGACTGGTGCTAGACCTGGACTGGTGCTAGATCTGGACTGATGCTAGATCTGTACTGTGCTAGAGCTGGACTAGTGCTAGATCTGGACTGGTGCTAGATCTGTACTAGTGCTAGAGCAGGACTGGTGCTAGATCTGTACTGGTGCTAAAGCTGGACTGATGCTTGATCTGGACTGGTGCTAGATCTATACTGGTGCAACAGCAAGACTGGTGCTAGATCTGGACTGGTGCTAGAGCTGGACTGGTGCTAGAGCAAGACTGGTGCTAGAGCTGGACTGGTGCTAGATCAGGACTGGTGCTAGAGCAGGACTGGTGCTAGAGCTGGACTGGTGCTAGAGCAGGACTGGTGCTAGAGCTGGACTGGTTCTAGATCTGGACTGGTTCTAGATCTGGACTGATGCTAGATCTGGACTGGTGCTAGATCTGGACTGGTGCTAGATCTGGACTGGTGCTAGATCTGGACTGGTGCTAGATCTGGATTGGTGCTAGATCTGGACTGGTGCTAGAGCTGGACTTGTGCTAGAGCAGGACTGGTGCTAGAGCAGGACTGATGCTAGATCTGGACTGATGCTAGATCTGGACTGGTTCTAGAGCTGGACTGGTGCTAGATCTGATTCTTAATCAGTCCTTTAAAAACAGGATGTAAAAAATCAAACTTGCCTAAAACTCTTTGTCTCCACAGATCATTTGTGTTTTTCTTCCTGCCTACAGACATTTTAACATCACCGTCTGTTTCATACACACAAACTTTACAAACTGCCAACCTGCACTGTGTTTCTAAATGATGCTGCAAACTGGAGGCTCTCACGGCAAATCAAACAAGATTTCTAAACATAAACTGGTGATATTAAAAGAGTAAAAAATATTTGTTTATTTAAATGTTGCTTCAAGCAGTGTTTATTGAATTACAGTAATTGCTTTTTTTGAATGTGTCTTAATGTTGAAGCAAAGTATTTTATTTTAATTAAGCATAGTAAAAGTAGAACATTGTTCTTTCAAACGTATTATTGCTTGTTAGTCTTCTTGAGCCTCCCTCCAGCTCCTGACAAAAGCTCTTTGCTCTGCTTCATGGAGGAGTGAGTGGCACCGCTGGTGTAAAGCAACCTCAAGGCTTCATTTTAGCACCAAAACCTGTTTTGTAGACAAACAAACAAACAAACAAACAAACAAAAACAAACATTCCGTTTTGAGGAACTAGAGTTCAAGTGTGACTGTCAATGACAGGGATATACAGTATTTGTCTATCACACCAAAGTGATAATGGCAAAAATAAAAAAATTGACAATAAAAGAATGTCACTGAAAATGTCAAAAGATAGAAAATAATAAAAACACACCAAGATCACAAGTCTTCAACGTCTTTTTCGCCTCCTCTGTTTACCAGGAAGTCCTACGAGTTTGAGGATCTGCTCCAGTTGTCTTCAGAGAGCTGCAGAGTGGACTGGTACGCTCAGTCCAGACTGGGATTAACATGCACTTTATCAGAAGAGAATGTCTACGAAGATATATTAGGTAAATAAGTTGTGCCACGGTTTTTTCTTTAAGCCATGAGAAACATTTCTTTACAGACATCTGACTCTCTTGTGTTTCCATACCAGGCTTGTGTGTAAACTGTAAATGAATTTTGATTTTGGAAAGTGGGAAAATAACCACAGGGGTTTAGTTTGTCTTCTTTTTCCTCATTCCACTGACAGAACCTTCAGTTCCTCGTGTTGGCTGCAACGTTCATGTGCACAAGGGTTGAACATATCTTTTAAAGTCGACATTAACATGATAATAGTCGCGTCGACGTCAACTAGTTGATGACGTCACAGGAAAAGACGCTAAAAAAGAAAAACTGCCATTTATTATAAAAAAAATAAAATAAAACATTGGTTATGCTCTGACCATTTATTATACTGCAAATAAGTAACAGTAAAACCAAAACTATTATTAAGCTGCAAAAGTTAGTTTTATTATATTTAATCCACTAAATAAAATAAACCACGACTGTCCACAAGGTGGATTCTCTGGTGGAACGCACCCGTTTCTTTCTTTTTTTTTTTTTCATTTCATTTAGTGGATTAAATAAAATAGAACTAAAAACAATATCATCTTTAGTGAAATACTTTCAATTTCTATCTGTTTGAGAAGACTTGGCCTGCTCCTCGTCTTCCATCTGCTTGGAAGAATCTGTTTTGTAGCCAGCAGCCCAGCTGATCACGTGACACAATCACTGACTGCGACTAGTCGACGTGAAATTAAAAAACTCATGAGATGTCCTAGAATCAACTAGTCAACTAGTCAATTCAACCCCTAGTGTGCACAGCAACTTTTCCTCTATTTTCACATGATGCTTACATGAAAGATGTTGCCTGCATATTCACTTTTACATGTTACAGCAGGCAGTTATTCCACAGGCCTACATCACTCTAACATTAAAAACAACAACAAAGTAGAATTATAACTCTGACTGTACTCATGCTGTTTTTAATCAGAAAAAACCCTTAAACAGTCTGTACAGCACATTATGATCAATTTACTTTATAAAACCTAAAAATGTTACAACAGTGATATTAAAGTTCAGTATTTCTGAGACCCCATTGTTTGACCTTTCCAACAACGCCTCTGCACAGAGCAATACTTAACTCCTTTAATGACCAATAAATACACTTGTGCTCGTTTTACTTTTTTTAGATATGTAACCATCTTGTTCTACAGTGATTCAGCTGTCACTGATGGATAAACAAGGCTTATAAAACATTATTGTGTCTTAAAACATACAGTAAGAAATAAGGCAGGATATAACTACTTGTGTCCACCGGCCTACATAATTGACATCTACATAACTTTGTTCAATGAATCTGTTCTCTAAATGTGACCTTATTCTGTTTAGGGTGATCTTATAAATGCTGTTTACTATTCTGGATCTTATTTAGAGTAAAATCTTAAGTAAATGTCGGAGTATTGCTGCATGTCAACCTGCTTATTGTGAGTTCAGCAGCAGGGCTGATGAAAACTGCCGTGTTTATGCTCCAGTTTTAATTTAGGGCTACACTGCTTCTCCTTTATTAGAAAACTGTTTATAGGAACCTAAACTACCGTCCTTCTTTATTGTCTATTATCTGCAGTGTTGTGCCAACCCCACCTAAAGCCCATCCAATTTCATAATGCACAATAGTGACCTTGTGAGAGGTTGTGTTGTAGCTGAGGTTGGCTTGTTTCAGTAGATTGGAGTTATATATTACTGGCAGCAACATTTTTGGATTTCATTTTAATGACTGGCGTCCGATGAGGGTTACTAGTTGGCAACAGTTGATAAACCATGTTTAAGAAATGCCACGGCTCATTTTAGAGCTGCTTTGTTCTTTTATAAAGCAGTATTGTTTGTTCAAATGTGCACAGTGTCCACCAGACTCACCAGCATCCCAGAGGAACAGGAACTCAGGCTATCTTTAAAATCAGCTCCAGCATGCAGATCTACAAAGTTTGAACAATAATAAAAGACTGTGATGCAATGTAAACTTCAAAACTCTCAGAAATGTGCTTTAAAATGGCTGCATCTACTTTGTAACAACACATACCTATCAGTGTTCTTAGACCAAGAAGAAGGCACGCTCATGTCTAAGTCCTTGTCAGCACGCACAAAGCGATTGCAGAGATCAGTGTGAAGTTTGGATAAGCCAGCAAATGTGGAAAACAGAGCACACATCCCTGGACAGAGAGTCTCTGTTTGCCTGCATTTACAGGTCACATCTGGAGGACGGATTGATAGAGCTGAGGAGAGGAAAGAGATTAGCTGCAGAAGAGAGCTCACAGCTACAGCTACAAAATAAAATATACCGGTAGATGAAATATGTATGTTGGTGGCGAGAGGGATGTCTGTTTTTTTTTTCTGGATCGGTTGCCTCCACAACCCTACTACAGATGAGCAGCAGAAGATGGAGAAAATATAAGAATGCATGCATAAATACAGTACACACTTGATTAGGAATCATGTGCTTTGACTTTTTGTAGTGATACGTTGTATGACAGACAAATGTTTTCACAGAATTTGATAAGAAGTGTCTTCATACACAGTGACGAAGTTGTGATGCAACAGGTGAAAAAACCCAGCCCTCTTTGGAGTACTGTAACTCAAATAACGCTACACATATACAAATAACGCAAATACAACAAATAACGCTAATAAGATGGCGGCGCAGCACGCGCTGCGGCTTCTCTCTCTCCCGACAACACAGTGTTTTCGTCTTTTTTGTCCTACATGCCGCAATGTGCCGGCACGTCTTTGTCATATCTACGTGTTCAAAAATGCAAGTATAGCCGTGAGTTCCTGCTTGATGTCAGAAAAACTGCTCATTTAGGAATAAACAGCAAACTCGAGGATAAGCTACGAAACTGCGGCCTGCTCTGGAAGCCAGCACCGATCCTCCCTCCATCACGCCCGCAGTGGAAGCGCCACAAGCGGCGCGACAGGAAGCAGAAGCGGGGTAAGCGCGGAGGTATCAGAGCTAGGCTAGCAGCTAGCCCACACAAGCCGGCTATCCCATCCATGGTTTTGGCTAACGTACGTTCCTTGGACAACAAACTGGATTATATACGCCTGCTACGAACAACACAGAAGACTGTGAGAGACTGTTGTGTGTTTGTGTTCACTGAAACGTGGCTTAACAACAACGTTCCAGACCATGCTATTCAGCTCGAGCGGCTAACATGCTACAGAGTGGACAGAGCTCTCATCAAGGGAGGTAAGACACGCGGAGGGGGGCTCTGTGTTTACATCAACAATGCCTGGTGTCATGATGCTGCTGTGGTTTACAAACACTGCTCACCTTTTGTGGAGTTTATGACTATTAAATGCAGACCATTCTATTTACCGAGGGAATTTACAGCTGTCATAATTGTTGCTGTATATATTCCTCCAAGCTCCAACAGCAAAGTTAGAGGTGAGGCA
>JARVJN010100069.1:0-12346 GCA_031763805.1 Argolebias nigripinnis
TAAGCACCTTGGTCAATGCAAGGCATTGTTGGAAGGTGCTATACAAATAAAGTTTATTATTATTATTATTATTATATGGGCATCAGTGACCCAAAAAGGAAGAATCTGGTAAAAGACAATGGATGGATGTTTACAGCCTAATCTGCAATAAATGTGTAAAGACAAAGAAGAGACAAAACTGCTGGATAAATTATAGTTTTTGTTATAACATTTTTTTCTTCACTTTTTAATCTACATTTTTCCCTCCTCCTACAGAATTAGTTCAATAGTCTTTATAGGTGTATTGCTTGTTTTTTACATGCAATTTTCCACCATCTTTTTTTTCTTCAATATTATACTGCACTGCAAAAGTATTTATAAACTAAAAACAGCTTTAAAGAATGCACGCACTGATGCGGAAAGTTAATTTGTCTGTATGCTGCTTGAGACATTCAGTGACCCATGACATGCACATTTTTCTCTCAGTATCACCTGCATGAGACACACAGGAGCGTGTAGCCAGTCAGGCAAACAAGAGTCTAATATTGAGCACAAATGTTCTTCTAAGGGACATCTGCGACAGGGTAAGAGGTCTACAGAATCAACACAAGCAGTCATAAAAGGATAGATGCTCGCCCACCCATACTGATGTCAAGTCAAGTCAAGTCAAATTCATTTATAAAGCCCATTTAAAAACAGCAGCTGTTACCAAAGTGCTTAACACAAAAAATAATATCGACACTAATTTAATTTTAAAAAGCAACATTTAATTAAAATTAACAAAGTAAAACTTAAAACACTGAACAATAAAATACTAAATCAAATCACACTGTGTTAAAAGCCAGAGAAAACAGGTGTGTTTGTAAAAAAAAAAAAAGACAATAAACAGCAAGTGAGGTGGCCTGTCTAACTTTGTGGCGCAGACTGTTCCAAAGTTTAGCATCCGTGACTGAAAAAGCCCGATCTCCTCTGAGCTTCAGCCTGGTTTTTGGTACAACCAAAAGCAGCTGGTCCGATGATCTCAGCATCTGAGAAGAAACAAATTGTCAGAGAGATAAGAGGGTGCAAGGCCATTTATGCACTTAAAGGTCAACAGGAGACTTTTAAATTACATTCTTATGTACTGGGAGCCAGTGAAGGGAGGATAAAACTGGTGAAATATGATCAAACCTACGAGTTCCTTTTAAGAGCTGATGAGCATTTTGGACGAACTGGAGATGTGAAAGGGACACCTGACTGACCCCGACATAAAGAGTGTTACAGTCATCAAGTCAGGTTATAATGAAGACATGGACTATATTTTTCAAGGTCAGATCTGGTCAATACTGACTTAAGTTTAGCTATCTCCTTTAACTGGAAGAAGCTTTTCTGTAGAACAGAGTTCATCTGTTTATTAAACTTGAAATCAGAGTCTAAAACCATCCTGAGATTAGTAACAAACTACCTAAGATATGACTGAAGAGAGTCCAGGTTTACAGGAACAGAGACAACATGTCCTGCACAATACTATCAACATATGGAATGGGTAAGCAGTATTGCAGCACATCAGTTGTTATGTAAAGTCAAAAAAGGGATAAACAAGACATTAAAGTAATTAAAGACAGAGTTCTTTTGAAGACAATATTTTAAAATTTAAATGCAAAACTATAAACTGGACACAAGAACTGTAATGTCGTTGATGGCACATTATCAAATGCAGTTGTTGGGATTATTAAAAAAGAAATGTGCTGGTTTGACATCAGTTAAATGTGAATACATCTGAATGGATGTGAATCTGTATGTCCTCTATGTAGAAACAGGAGAGACAGTTTTCTTTCCCCCAACAGATAAGTTTGCATTTGTCATTTGTAGTGACATAGTTGGAACTGCAAGACTTTATCTTCAAGATTCACATGTTCACTAAATTCACCATCATCTTCTCCAGGCAAAAGTTTGTGATTACCTTGGAACAGTATTTCACTCGTAACTATATTTTTGGGGAATTTGGTACAGTTGCCAGCCTTGTACTTTTTTTACTTGGAAACTAGGCTATGAAAAGAAGAAAAAAAGATAAAAACAGATGAGCTTTGCCTCTAGTTGTGCATGTACTTGTTTGATGATGATGTCACTTTTTATTTTTTATATTTTGGTTTTCAAATTGTTGAGGAAAGGGATAAAGTAGAAGTATTTACTGTAAGTATATGAGCAATCCAAGGCTGAACTGTAAACAATAAAGTGCTTACGTAGTGATCAGGCTTATTATTCTTGTAAAATAAAATAAATAAATGAAAAAATAAATAAAATCTGGTTCTGATGGGTAACATATACTTATGAATAATATTTCTCAAGACAAAGCTTCAGAACCTGAAGCTGTGAATCAGTAATTTACCAGGTCTCTCTTGTAAATGAGTCCCGAGGCTCAATGGGATTAACCTGTATAAATAAAGGTTGAATGAAAATGTGCTTGTACTGTGAGATTATTAGGTGTTTAAATACACATAAAATTATTACACATTGTTTATTGTAAATATTCACAATTTCTCCAAAAATTATGTATGCATTTTTAGAGTTTATAACTAGATAAACATTAAACTGAAACACATAATGGTTAAATTCAGGGTTCAGACAGATATAAACAGTTACATCACAATGTGAAATGTATGTCACTGAAGTAAAACTATGTTGTTCTTTTTATCTTTTGTAGATATGGAAAACACCCAACCTTTTTTTTGTTTACCCCGCAACAACACTAGTAAAAATATTTATATAAAAAAAGCCCAGCAGTGTTAAGCTTCCAAATGTTACAACACCACAATAAATATTTGGACATACTGTGGATAAAAAGGTTGCAATTTTGTTTTTGAAAATTAATATATATATGTTGCTTAGTACAACAAACTAAATAAGAAACTATGTATTTCCTTTACCTATTTTCACCTCTTTTTCTATTGTATTTTTAACTTATTACATTTTAAAACCAACTGGTCCTTAGTCATCGATTGAAAGTTTTCATTGTACAACAAAATTACAGTTTTTGTTATATTATTGTTTTTTGAATTACAATTTTATTATTATTATTATTATTATTATACTGTAAGTCAATTGGAAATCCATGACATTGGATATATTTACAGTAATTTGTGAATGATACAACATAAAAATAAATCACAACATGTTTGAATGCTAATATAATGGCTGTACAAGCAGCTTGTGTCAGTAGAATTGATGGTAATTGTATTCAACACACTCAGCAGTCAGCCTTAAATCAGGATGGCTACATTGTGTGACCAAATCCTTTTATTGATTGGTGGATTCTATTATTTGTTAAGAAATTTGCTGGAATTAGATTTTATGCAGAGTGTGGGGGAGTTATGCATGCATATTTGAAAAGGTGTGCAGATAAAATAAATACATGATTTTCACACTCACTTATGTGTTCGTTTATGCTTTTGAAAAGACAATTATATAAAATGTTTAATAAATGTTTTTCTCAATTGTCTACACAATGTTATTTTCCTTCGATTTATGAAGGGTCAAAATTCTGTACTTTTGTGTCTCCACAGGTAAGCAGTAGGATGGTGGCGGGGGAGGCAGGAGGGCATAGATACTTGGTGGTATGTTGGCAGCCCATTCTGATCCTGATGCTGGGCACAGTGCTTTCAGGCTCCACCACTGGCTGCCCTTCAAAATGTGATTGCAATGCCCAGGAGCGTTCAGTTGTGTGCCACCGACGAAGACTGGCAGCTCTTCCTGAGGGCATCCCCACTGAGACAAGACTGTTAGATCTCAGCAAAAATCGTTTGAAGACTCTGGGGCCTGAAGAGTTCATTAATTACCCTCAACTTGAGGAGCTGCAAATAAACGAAAACACTATTTCATCCATTGAGCCTGGAGCTTTTGGCAATTTGATGAACCTTCGAACTCTAGGTTTGCGCAACAACCAGCTGAAGCTTATCCAACTAGGTGTATTTACAGGCCTAACCAACCTCACACAGCTGGATATAAGTGAGAACAAAATTGTCATTTTGCTTGATTATATGTTCCAAGAGTTGTACAACCTGAGAGCTTTAGAAGTTGGTGACAATGATCTTGTTTTCATTTCGCCTCGATCATTTCATGGTCTCAGCAACCTTGAAAGCCTCAATATAGAGGGATACAAACTAGCTTCAGTTCCCACCGATGCCCTTAGCCATCTTCATAACCTGTTGTCACTTCGATTACGCTATCTGAATGTCACTGTCATAAGGGATTACTCCTTTAAAAGGTTGTACAGATTAAGGGCACTGGAAATTTCTCATATGTCTGCCCTAGAAACCGTGACACCTAAATGCTTGTTTGGACTCAACCTTACATCATTGTCCATCACAAACTGTAATCTTACTGTCATCCCCTACGAAGCTATCAGTCACCTAAGATATCTTCGTTTTTTAAATTTATCCTTCAACCCTATTCACACTGTGGAAGGTAACCAGTTATTACATCTACAAAAGCTTCAGGCTTTTCATTTAGCTGGTGGGAGATTGGTGTCCATTGAGCATTACTCTTTCAGAGGGCTCAACCATCTTCGTGTTCTTAATGTGTCAAGCAATAGCTTGAGCACCCTTGAGGAATCTGTCTTTCACTCAGTGGGAAATCTGGAGACACTGGCTTTGTTCGACAACCCCTTGTCCTGTGACTGCCGTTTACTGTGGGTCTTCCGTCGGCGATGGAGACTCAACTTTAACAAACAACAGCCCGTTTGTGCTTCACCTGAGGTTGTACAAGGAAAAGAGTTCAAAGATTTTCCAGACACACTTCCTCCTGACTACTTCACCTGCCAGAAATCAAAGATTGTGGATTACAAGGTACAAGAAAGCCATGTAGATGAAGGAACTACAGTTTACTTTTCCTGCCAGGCAGAAGGAAATCCAGCTCCAGTGATAATGTGGTTTTCCCCGAAGAAGGAATACTTAACTACAAAGACTATGGGGTCAAGACTTTCTGTGTCTACTGATGGTACTCTGGAAGTGCGCTATGCCCAAATCCAAGACAATGGCACCTATGTGTGCATTGCCAGTAATGCTGCAGGCAATGACACTAAATCTGCTCACCTTTTTGTGCACAGCTACTCTCCCAATTGGCCCCATCAGCCAAACAAGACATTTGCCTTCATTTCCAACCAGCCAAGTGATGATGGTGCAAATGTGACTCGGGCAACCGTTCCATTTCCATTTGATGTAAAAACACTTATTGTTGCAACCACCATGGGATTTATCTCTTTTCTTGGAGTGGTTCTCTTTTGTCTTGTAATATTATTCCTCTGGAGTAGAGGGAAAAACAATACCAAGACAAGCATTGAGGTTGAATATGTACCACGTAAAGAAGAAACAGAGGAGGCCAGTCCAACTGAAGCACCTGTACAATTCAACATGAAAATCATGTGAACCCCAAATGGAACTTATGTAAAATTACAAACTGCAATGTCTAAAAACATGTAATCAGTTTATGAGTGATAGCACAGCAGCAAGTGCATTTTTAAACTATACCCTTGACATTTTTTTACTCCAGGAACCGAATATTTCAAAGCAAATGTTTAACATTGGTTCATAAATCTATATGTGTATGTATTGTACAGTATGTTAACATGCACTCAACAACCAGATTAGTGTATGACACATAATACCGGTTGAATATGAATAAAGCACATTACCGTACAAGATGAAGGGTTAATATTGATAAGATTTTTTTTCCAATAGAAAAGAATTTCTTGTTTAATTGTTCTACTTTTTTTCCTATGGCAGATATCTATTATTGTGGTCAGTTAATGAAATACAAGTGTTTCAATGTTTCACAACAGTTTGTAGACAGGAAAATGGAACTAATAAATAATTGATAAATAACCCAAAATTGATCAACTGAAAGTAGTCCATTCAAAACAATAGTTCTTGAGAAGTTGTGCTTTGAACATGTGGGGCCTTCAAATCAAGAAGTTGTGTTCTTTATATTGTTCCTAGCCATTTAAAATATTCATTATTTGCTGATACTGTCTCAGTCCAATCTTTTATAGTTTTTACAGCACAAAATGGTATGAGCACATACAATGTTACAGTCATTGCTATTGTGAGCTTTGACACTTCAGTAGCTCTAACGTGCAGTACAGACCTGTTTTTTTTTAAAGAAAAAAAAACATTTTTCCAACCCTTTTTTCGCCAACAATGAGAAGAATGTAATTTAAATGTGTTTTCCATTACAAAGCACATCTAACTGGGTTAAACCAGTGTACTTAGCCAAGAGTTTGAGTTGTCTCCTCAAATTTGTGGGGGAAAAAAACAAAAATTGCAAGTATTACAGAACTGCTCTCAATCAGCAGTCATATTGGAACATGACATCTCAGTGTTTTACATCTGTTTTATGGCAGCTGTATTAAAGTGTTGCTGAAGTAACTCATACAGAAGGCCATCAAAGTCTTGGAGTAGAGTGAGATCAGCTACTTTGATACCAAATAATAGAAAATGTCTTGATTGGGACCCAAATCCAATACTTGAGATCAAACGACCTTACTTTTTATAGTTCACGCTCTTGATAAGATCTATCCCCCATTTAATGACCAACATGGTAGAATTGGAAGGGAGACAGATGTGGTTTTCACCCCCGTGGATAAAGATCACATGCATCTTCTCTTGACTGGAGAGACCAAAGGATCTGTCTTCATTCCCTATAAATGACAAGTACCGGTATGTCAAATGTGGTATTTATTTTACTTAAATTAATAAGAAAATGTAATCCTAACTTTTGCTAAATTAAAATTCACACTTGAGAATAATTCATACAAACACACACGCACAAAGGTTATTTAAATTAACAAGGTTCTGTGAGGTGTAATAACAAATGGTGGAGAAAAAAGTGTCTATTTTGTTTTGTTTTGTTTTAATTTACAAGAAAGACAGAGCAGCAAACTTTCTGTTACTTTTCAGTATCAGTAACATATGTAATGATTTTCTTTCCTTTACTCCCTAGTCACCTTGAGGGATCCACAAAAGTAAAATATGAGCCTGTTTTCCCAAAAGTTCCTGTAGCCAGTGATTTGTTAACTTTAAGTTCTGTGTATCCATAAATTGATAGCTGGACTAAATGGGAAACACTGACGTGCATGTTATCACAATGCATATTAAAAAGTAAAATCCTGTTCTTTTCAACCAGCAAAGGTTTATCATTAAATGTATTTTAAGTGTTGAAATATTTTGTTCTGTATTTTAATCTTATGTGTACATTACTCTATAGCAATGTTTTTGATAGCTGTGGATTTTGAGCATATTGCAGTCCAAAGAACAAATGAAATATTCAGTAAACATGTTTTTGATGTAACTAAACTGAACGAGTGTTACTGCTTGTCCCAGTGCAAGACCCTTAAATAATTTGAGTAGAACGACGTGGTATTTTAAACATTTATATAAGTTGGGAAGCTTCTAGGATTTAAGAAGTCCTAATATCACAATATAATTCAAGAATGTGATCATCTTTATTTGTGGCCTTAACAATTTAGAAAATTGCTGTTTAGCAGTGCTTCATATTTATAATTAAATGAGAGTTTTAAGCATAATGTATTGCTGCAAAAACATTTTGTGATTAATATTTCCTATGGCCGTGTGTTTCTTAACCCTATATTTATATATATATATATTATTTTTTTAAGAGATGGGCAACTAGAAATTTGAAGAAAAAAATAGACACATTTTACTGATTTATTTTATGCCAAATGAATATAGATTAACAATCTTATGGTGTAAATTAATCTCTACATAACTGATTTAATTGAGAGGCAAACTGTGAAGCAAACTTTAAAACACTTCTAAAATCAGTAATTGTGTAGTCCTTTTGAGTTAATTTTTATTGTTTTAATAACTTACACATTCATTTTCCAGATAAATGATGTTTCTTTTTTGGATATTGTTAGAACATCGAATCTTAACTCTGTATGGCCAAAACTAACTCTTTAACTTTAAGCTGCTTATTTAAATCTTCAGTAGCCCTGGAACTTTTGCTAAAGCCTAATACAAGCATCGCTATGGTCCACACACATACATTATTGAACATGGTGAGGTTGAAGGTCACTGTGTAAGTAGCACTCAAACAGATCACTGCATTATTACAAGGTTTTATTGTGTTTTTTTAATGTACCTAGAAACTGAAACACTTGCACACTTTACTTAAGTTTTAAACTTGGTTGATTATGCCTCCCATAATTTATCAGGGACATCAAATGGTTAAAACAAACAAAAAATAATCATACATAATGTACAGTTTATATTATCAGTTGTCACACTGTTTGCTGCAACAACAACAACAAAAAGCTAGTATTGAAAAATGATATGGCATAATCCCGTAAGTCATTACAGCATCCCTGAATCAATACACATCTCTGTTTATGGCAGGATGTTGTGTATATTTGTTTTAATGACACCATGTCAAATTATAAAGGTACCTGTCGATTCAAAACTTGCAACAACAGTCAAAAATTTTAACATTTTAGCTTTCAGAAAAATTTGTAAAACCAATAAAAATTTCATTGCATTAAACTAAATTCTCAACGTGTAGGAGAACTCCACAGAAATGCTTTCCACCTGCCCAGGGCTACTGAACGCTTGTATCTGGGCAACTTGTCTGACTGAGTAAGTAAAAAGAAACATGATACTTTCATATATATTTTGGGACTGAAATCTGTGTTGCTGCCCACCAGCCATCTGCGAGGCTTTGTACTGAGTCTGTCACTGATCACAAACTGATTCAATACGTGTGAACCCAATAGGAGCCTTTTTGTTTTTACAGTAGTTTTTATATTCAAATACAGCTGGAGTGGGGAACAAATTACTAGATCGCTCTGGGTTTAGTCTTATTAAGACCACCTAAGTTTGACCAAACAAACAAACAAACAAATTACAGATACAAAATACAGAATTGTGACACTAATGCAAGAGAAGTAAGAGATGTCCCCAACTTTTCAGCAGTCAAAAACAAAATAAACTATTATAAATGTTGTAATTTATTTGTTTTTTGTATTTATAAAATTTGTTCATTTTAAAATACATTACAAAACAATACCAAAATGATAACATACAAAATATAAATATGAAAGGTTGCAGAAAGAAGAAAAAAATGTATATTCATAGGATCATAGTAATCATAGGATTACCAAAAAATAGACCTGCAAATTATATATTTAATATAATAACATATATAATATATATAAATATATGTTTTACAATTTTAATAATGGACAGTAATGAGAAAGAACACATGCTTCCAAGAGGTAATGTTGATGTTGTTAAAAAACTTTAATGCAGAAAGGTCAAGTTGTTAGTACAGTATTGTGTCTTTGACATAAGGCTGCTATAACTGTTTTTATTGGTTAATTTCCCTTTCAGGAAAACCCTGTAACACTGAGTCCTTACAGTAAGAGGTTGTGATTCAAAGCCCATCTACAGTAAATGTCTCTAATATTAGTAAGAAAACAAAAGGTACAATTGAAAATCAATTTCATTGTGGTGTCCCAACATAATGTTGTTTTCTTACTGCCTTGCTGGAATTTACATAAAAAAGCACACACTGGTCCTTTGCATTGTTTTTATTTCAGCTTTAATAAACCAAAAGCAAAAATTTTTATTTGCTATGGTTGAGAATGTTTCATATCTAGATTTAATCTCTACTGTGGCATCAGAAATGTAATAGACACTGGAAGGCTTCCAGTTTCTACAATGCACCAGGGGAAGGGGGAAATTTTATTTATGCTTCAATTTCATGCTAGACAAACTTGCAGGCCACACTTTACTGAATTACAGCTAGACACTGGCTTATAAAGAGACACAAGCAGTAAACAGCCCGACATCACTGAACCAAGTAATCACTGAAACTTTCAGATCGTTTTTCTAATGATTCCGGGGTAGAGAAGGAGATACAGGAATGAATTGTTTTATTTAGTGTTTGTGATGAACAGCCTACTGGTTGCACAGTTACAGAAAAATACTGGTTTAGGCAGTGTAGAATTTTAGCTATGATTTTAGATTATATCTGAAAAACAAACCTCATTTTGGCAAACATGTGATTTACTGACAGTGACCTCAGAAGCCATTGAAATAATAATGTGGTCAGTCAATGAAAAACAAGTGTTTTAATATGTTTCACAATAGTTAGTAGGCATGGAAATGGGACTAATAAATATTTGATGTAATATTCAATACTATATCGTTTTTATGGCACAAAATGATATGAGCACATAAAATGTTACAATCATTGCTAGTGTGATATTTGACACTTCAGTAGCTCTAAAGTGCAGTAAAGACCTGTGTTTTTGAAGAAGAAGAAAAAAAGAACAATGAAAAGAATACCATTTAAATAGGTTTTTCCCCCAACATAGCAGAACAACTAACTGGGTGAAGACAGTGTACTCAGCTGAGTGTTTGTTTTAATTGTCCATTTGTATTGGTGGGAGAAAAAAATAAAATTACAAACATTGCAAGTATTACTGAACTCTCAACCATGCTGCAGTCATGGTGGAACATGACATCTCAAAGTTTTACAACATCTGTTTTATGGCAGTTGGATTAAAGTGTTACTGAAGTACGGTAACTCATACAGAAGTAACTCATACAGAAATAACTAATACAGAAGTAACCCATACAGATGTAACTCATACAGAAGTAACTCATACAGAAGTAACTCATACAGAAATAACTAATACAGAAGTAACTCATACAAAAGTAACTCATACAGAAGTAACTCATACAAAGGTAACTCATACAGAAGTAACTCATACAGAAATAACTCATACATGAATAACTAATACAGAAGTAACTCATACAAAAGTAACTCATAGTAACTCATACAAAGGTAACTCATACATAAGTAACTCATACAGAAATAACTCATACAGGAATAACTAATACATGTACAGAAGTAACCAATACAGAAGTAACTCATACAGAAGTAACTCATACAGAAGTAACTCATACAGAAGTAACTCATACAGAAGTAACTCATATAGAAGTAACTCATACAGAAGTAACTCATACAGAAGTAACTCATACAGAAGTAACTCATATAGAAGTAACTCATATAGAAGTAACTCATACAGAAGTAACTCATACAGAAGTTACTCATACAGAAGTAACTCATATAGAAGTAACTCATATAGAAGTAACTCATACAGAAGTAACTCATACAGAAGTAACTCATACAGAAGTAACTCATACAGAAGTAACTCATACATAAATAACTTATACAGAAATTCTGTATGGGTTATTTCGGTATGAGTTACAACATCTGTTTTACGGTAGTTGTATTAAAGTGTCACTGAAGTAACCTCAGAAGTATCTGTATGGGTTACTTATATACTTCTGTATGGATTGCAACATCTGTTTTATGCCAGCTGCATTAAAGTGTTGCTGAAGTGACCCATACAGTGGGTCATTAAAAGTAGAGTGAGGTCAGCTACTTTGATAACAAATAATGGAAAATGTTTTGAATGGGACTCCGATCCAATGCTTGACATCAGATGTCCTTACTTTTTACAGTTCAGGCTTTGGATAAGATGTATCCACCGGTCAACATAAAACCTAAATGACACACATGAATGAATTAGAAGGGAGACAGATGAAGTGTTGCCCGTCTCAATCCCTCATTTGGATGATTCAGTCAAACCGTCCATAAGAAACATGACCAATGCAGTAAAACCTAAAGTGTTACCAAATGTGTACATATAGCACATACATGAATAATTTGAGCCAATTAATTATTTAAAAAACTGCCTTCAAGCATATTGCTTTAAAATGCTTCTCTCACAGGACACATACTAATCTTGGTACAACCGTGGTTAGTAAAGGTAGTAGAGTCATCACACTACAATTTACTTAACTGCCTCAGCAATTCATGGATGTTTAAATGTTTACAAATTCATTATCATGCTGTTAGTAATGAGTATTATTTTAGTTTTCTCCCATCAAATTAAGGCGGTTAAGACATCAAGTTCTACTGTAAATAATATTGATCTTATTTTTATATTTTAAATCTGAGAAAACCTATATATTTACTTAATAAAATTATTAATAAATACATAAAAAATGAAAGTTATTTGACTAATGGTATAGATTAGACCTATATATTTAAACATTTCAGACGAAGTTGTAAGCAAAATAAGCATTTGTAAACATACCCTGATGCATGCTCAATAATCCAGGTAGCAAAATCTAAAAAGGCTAAGTCTGGTCCTCTGGTCATTCAAAAAATAAAACAAAACAAAGAAAAAAAAAATGTAGAAACGTTTCGTCTTTCGTCCGAAGGACTTCTTCAGTCTGAGAAGCTGTATTCAGCTCAGTCTTATAAATAGCACCCTCTCACAGTGGATCAACCAGTTGGC
>JARVJN010100235.1:0-12304 GCA_031763805.1 Argolebias nigripinnis
ACAACATTTCTACTAGAAACTTTGAAAGAGCTCAAAATGATCTGTATCACCTGTAGCTCAGTCAGGGAGTGCAGTAATGTCTCCACCGTCATTAAAACCTGGCACAGGTCCATTTAGGACACAGGTTTGTTTACGTTTATCCTGGAAGTACAGTAGAACTTCTTCTTCTGTGTTGTGTTTTAAGGAGAGTTTACCACTCGGAGTCGGCGCATGTCAGTACTTCTGTTCAGAACAAAGCCCGCTGCATGTAAACCTCGTCATGAACAGATTGTGCCCATGTAAACGATACATTTAAATTATTTAATCTGAAAACATTTCAACCTGGTCAAAGAATTTTGCGCATGTATACATAGCTACTGTGAAGCATTCCCACTTCTTTTAGCAACCGTCTGTAAGGAACTGAGCAGCTGCTGGAGTTTTTGAAGAGAATGCTCTCCCTGTCCTGCCTGATGTGGAATTCCAGCTGTTCAACATCAGAGAGGCAGGAGTATGAACTGAGTTCCAAGTCAGACGGTACTCCTCCAAACTCCTCTTCAGTCCAGTAGATGTTGTGTCTGCGAGTTCCATCCATCCATTAGCTTTACCTGCTCCTTCCTTTTTGGGTTGTGGGGATCACTGGTGCCCATTTCCAGTTTTAGGTTGTTGTTTTTTTTACTTCCCCTGTCCAGTTTAAATTACTTTTGGTTACAAACGTTAAATAAAAAAGAAAGAGTTTCAGGATGGTGTTCACATGGTTTCTTGTTTGCAGGATAGAGCTTTAACTAGTATTTATGAGTGGCTCAGTGAACTGTGTCTACAGATAATGATTTGTGGAAGTGTTCCTGAGTCCATGCAGTGAAGACCAAAACAGAATCAGACCTGTTTTGAATGCAGTGGTCCCCGAGGGCCTGAAGATCACCAACAATAGATAATGACTTTCACTTTTGTTCTTTGAGCTCTGAGATTTCTCCTGAATCTTGAAATATTTTAATGATTTAAACTGTACACAATGGGATAGTTGAGGTCGTCCTAATTTTCTATTGAGGAACATTATTCTGAAACTGTTCCATTATTTTCATGATTATTATTATTTTTTTTTTTTGCAGACTGGTGAAGAACCTTTGGCCAGCTTTGCTTCTGGGAGATTCAGTCTCTAAAATCCTCTCGTTATACCCAGTCCTCTTACCAAGCTGTTGACAATTAACATACTGGTAATTAGTGTAAAATGCAGCGGTTTACAGATTGTACCACTTACTTTTACAGATTTTTGCTGCTCCGTCATGTTTTAGATGTGTTTCTGTCATCAGTTTCAAAACTACCGGTACATTATTATTTAAGTTTTTTTTATTATTTTTTTTTTACTTTTGATATGTTTGTTACTATGTTCCATCCATTATTGTTACCGTAATTGCTTCTTCCTTTCTGGGTCATGGGGGTCGCTGGTTCACATATCCAACAGTCACTACATAAGAGGCCGGGGACACCATGGACAGGTCTCCACCAGTCCATCAGGGACACAGAGATAAATGAGACAAACAATCATTCACTCTCTCACTCACACCTAGAGACAATTTAGAGTTACCGATCAGTCTAACATGCATGTTTTTGATCTGTGGGAGGAAACAGGAGTACCGGTACCTGGAAAAAACCCACGCATGCATGGAGAGAACATGCAAATTGCACTAAAAATGGTCCCCGGCCAGGATTTGGTCTGAGAACGTCTCACTGAAGCCATTAGACAAACAACAACTTAGACAAAAATACACAAAAAAGTGATTAGCCAAAATAAAATCTGTTTGTCAGGTATCTACTGTTACAAGCACTTTCATTTCACAATAACTTGCCTTAGTTTCTCATTTTAAATAGATTTCATTACATTTCTAGGCTTTGTTAATACAAATCAATAGTTTTCTGTGAATCAATCATTCAACCAGTCACATGCAGCTGCTTATTGAATACAATAATCACAGCAAATGTTTCTGCTGCACACAATAGTCCTTCTACCGACAAGAAGCTGCAGCAAAGTCTCTGAGAAAGCACTGAACAGAGGCAAAATAATAAACATATAATAAATGTTATCTTGTGATGAAAAGGACAGCAGGGGAGAAGCCAAACGAGCACAGACAGAAGAAGAAGAAAGTGACGGAGACAAAAATATATATTTAATCGTGGCACTTAGCCAACCCCTCAGAGGAAACATTTTCTTCTGTTGTGATGAGAAATAACAGGAAGAGGGAGGAAGGGAGAAAAGAAGAAACAGAGAAGAGAAAACTGAGGTAACACAGGATGAGGAGGAATTAGAGAAAAAGAGATTTCAGAGACCTCCTCCCTCCCTCGCAGCAGCCAGCCATTTTTAGAGATTTAAGGCGTCCGTGGTGGAAATGGTGTCGAACAGCAGGTTGTGTTCAACACAAAGACACAAACATAAATAAATATGTCAATGTTTCCTTACTGTTTGAACAATATTTATATTTATACATTTCTCACAGCTACACAGGGGAACAGTTCAGCTTCCTTCTTTTCAAGCTAAAACATCCATCATCATCATCTTTACCCACTTCTTTTTTTAAATGTGCATCTTTCCTCAACTTGTTTGATGTTTTCTTATACATCTTACAGCTGTGAATCACTGAATCTAACCTTTGTAACCCCTGCAGAACAAACAGGAATAACCTCCAACCAGAACCATTACAGCATGTTGTTCAGCTGGTTTAGGTCTAGTTAGGAGTTAACTCTGAATAAACACACTGTGACCAATATCACACCACCATAACTAGAATCAGGCTCCTCGGACTCCTTAAACACCAGAACCAACAAAGAAGCACCACAGTTAATGACACGTACCCCATGATCAAATACATAATGCACACAAACACTGGTGGTGGTTGGGGTTAAAATCCTGGATAGGAGTCGAAACGTTTTCTGCAACAAATAAAAGTCCAGTTGATCTTGGATTGAACGCCTTTTTGATTTTATCATGTCCTGGACGACTGAGAATCTTCACCAGCACTTTAAATTAAAAAGTTAATTATATCACAATAACACAATAACATTACCTCTTTTTGCTAGGTCATCATTTCTGTTATGAGGTGGTTGAATATTCTCCCGCTCCTCCTCATCATAATCAATGTGGCAGTGCTTTAAATCTGGGGTCGGGCTTGTTGACAATCAGTTTGAACTTTTTCATAAAGTGCTGGTACAACTTTTTGGCTGAAGTGTTGACGTGATGGGATGTTGTAGGCAGCGGGGCTCAAGAACTTTAATCATATGCTTAAAGCCGGCGCATCAACAACATAATACAGATAGATCCAGAGCTTTTAAAACTCCTACAGCTTGTTTAATTACTTTGGACTGCTCTGAATTACCTGATTAAGGTTGTTTAAATGCTGCTGTTATTGGTCTTTGCACCAAGCTGCTAGAAGAGATGTTCACATTCGGATGATGTCATTTCAAGTGCGTTAAAAAGTTAGACATGTTGCCAGATCCAATCTCTGTGAAACAACGTCGACCCACAGCTTCGGATTTGCGCTTGTATTTTCCCATTGTTGAGTTTCAACAAGAAAGCCATAATGTTCAGGAGACCGCAACAAGATGAAAGGCACTCCTGATAGGCTGCTAACGCTACGCGTGCTGCAAGACTATGCAACAATTAATAGCACTGTGCTGAAACACGCTTAAGAACTTTAGTTGCGCGGTGCATAATGTCTCGTTAATAAAATGTAATGAGTAAAAAAAAACTGAAACGGTACGCACGTGGACCAAACCGAACATGCTGTACCGAAACGGTTCAATACACCCACGTATACATCATACCGCTAACATTTACACACACAAACACAGGCAAAATAAATAAATAAATAAACATTGTCCACCTTTTGACAGCGGGCGATAACTACACACTCAAGACAAAATTTGACAGCCTATTTGAGACTTTAAGCTGATGATAGAGCCTCCTGGACTAAACAGGTTGTGGCCGAGGACGTTGATAAGAGGTTAAATGAGGTTATTTTCCAAAGCTAAGCACACAGTAATGTTTGCACCCCCCTCCTGTTACAGCAAAGATTTATTACCATGCAAATGACAGCTCAGAGTGTATGCCAAGGAGTTAATTACATGCCAACTTATCAGAGCAGATACATGACAAAATAGCTTTGGCATTGGCATATTCAAATGAAATCCTCAAGATGAGGAAAAGATGAGATAAAAATAAAGAGGAAACAAAGGTGTTTGCTCCAGTAGGGACTACTCCAGTGGTGGTCACAAACTGTCGTCGCTTGTGTACACACGTACAACCACAGGAAACACACAGCCGACAGGTTAGCATGCAGTATTTTTATTCCATCCAGCATGACAAAGAAAGACAATAAGTATCATTCTGTGCTTTATTGCCTCTGTTCCCTTGTCTCTCTTCACCGCCTCACCAGTTGGAAATAGCCGAACTGTTTACATTATACTGTATGACATTTCTTTTCTTTCTTTATTTTATTTTTTTTGCGCTGGTTATTGGCAATGATGATAACTGTCAATATAATGAGACAATATCCACACAGCGTACGCTCAATATGCTGTCTGTAGAATACTGGGTACACATCCCAGAGCAAACAAGGATTTCATTGTCACGGTGTGAAAAGAAACGTACCTCTACAAAAGAAAAGGGAGAATGAAGCACTCTGCGTTTCTCTTACGGGAAGACCAAAGGCAGAGCAAAGAGATGTCCTATAAATCCCGATTGTGACAGCCATGTAAATATTTATGTTCACAAGTCAGACCGGGTCTAACAGCAGAGGACATTGCAACTAAGGAACTGGGAGTGTAGTTTTACCCTGCGCGGCATGTTAACTCAATATATTCATCTTCCTCCCTCGCTCCATTTCTCCCCGTATCATCCGTGCTGCAGACCACACATGTATATTCATTACTGACCTCGGACTGTCTGCACAGAGGAAGCCATGAGCCCTGTCGGCTGGCTTAACGGCACCACGAGGCTTGTGATAAGCGTACAGTGGTGGCTCCAGAAGACTTTTTTGGGTTTGTTTCACAAAAACGAGAGGTAATGAATGCAGATGCGAGTCAAAGCTGTCTGAGTAGCCATTTGAATTTGTATGCCTCAGTGGCATTTCTTCAGGACAGCCAACATAATCTGTAGGTAGATGGAGGAGCGAGTGACAACACGGGAGAAGGCGCGAGTCCCTAGAGACCGTTGGAGCTCCACCGTCCCAAAATCCTTAGCAGGGATTGCTTGGCTAGAGAGCGTATAATTTCTGTTGGGCTAGAATAAGAAGTGCATTTGTTAGTACTGCAGCATTTTCTTTTCGTACCCAATTTAGTTTGTTTGGCAGGTGTGGTTCATTTACAGTAAATAAGTTTAGATCTGCAAGTGGAAAAACTGATTAGGCATTTGTGTGATATACATAACTGGAAGTTATTACTGGGATATTTTAGTACGCAAATAAGTTTTACAAAAAAATTATTAGAAGCCAATTAAACAAACGTGGTTTTGTTTTGGGTATTTTTAGAGTCTAGTAGCTAAATAATTTTGATACAACAGATTCTTTTTTTATGATCTGTTTTGGTCCAAATATATTTTATATTCCTTTTATTGACATGTTTTCTCTGAAATGTAATACTGTAAATTACTGTGTGGATTGCAATCCATCAGCTTTTACTTTTTACTCAGCATAACTAAAATTATAATGTATTGCATACTTATCTGGATTGATGAAGTGAAGAACTAAACATCTCAGCAATAACATAAACCGTCCAAATGACCTGACTGAACATTGTTGGATTTTTACTTGGATTGTTGTGCATGAACTTTGATATATATTACTTAACTTTTATTATCAACTATAATAAATTGTACATTTTCCATCAGCCATCCTTACAAATGACAGTAACGCTCACTTTCAGTTCTTTCTGACAAAAGCTTTTTGTATTGTACCTAAAACATTGCTTCGTGTTGGGGATGTGTGCAGGGCAGGAATTTCAAGAAAATGATGGTGTGTTTGGTGTTAGGCGACTGTGTGTACGTGTGTGATTGTGTGTGTGTGTGTGTGTGGGGGGGGGATGAGGGGTCTGTTTGGGCCGCTGGGAGACAGGGGTTCTAACAAGGATGTATGACTGTTTCAGCATCCATCTGCAGACATTTTTCTTCTGTCACTCACTCCTGCTGTCTACCCACAATACACCTCATCCCACATGTCTACCCCTACAATACACACACACACACACACTCCCACAACAAGCCTTCTATTGCCATTATGTCCGCTAATATGGTATTCTCCCAGATCAGAAAAGAATCAGAGACATGCTTGGAATCCAAAGCTGCATTTGCTGGGGACTTGTCTGAACCCCATAGAGGGGATAAAAACTTGATTAGTCTTTGAAGCTGCTGGAGTCCTGTCTGACTTACATCTGGTTTATTTAGTTCTCCAGAAAATACTGGCTTCAATTTTACAAACATATTAAATATTACATTATCTGATTATGTTTGCTTTTTTTAAATTTATCTAAATCACATTTCAAATTGAGAAATTGTTTATATCTTGTAAATATACTCAGTCGTATGTGTTAAAAGTATTTTAGAGCCAGAAATGTAAATTTAGGAAGGTTTAGAAAAAAATATGTAGACATTAACAAAACAACAAAAACGAGGAAGTAAAAAAAAACAAAAAACAATGACCTGAAAAATTAAAGAATGTGCATAACAAAATAACTTAAAATGTGCTTTTAGAATTTGAACAAAGGGCTGCATGTCTTTTAAAAATAATGTCAAAAAGTCATTTTACATGTGCAGAAACAGATGACTATTGATTGCACAGATGCAACAACAGCAAGTGGAAGTGAAAGAGCTTGAGGCTGGGGGACTGTGTTAATCCTGGCTTGTGGGTAGAAGCTATTTGTGAGTCTGGTTTTGATGCCACACTATTACTATTAGTTGCTCTTTCTTGACAACAATAGTGTGAAAACACTGGGTTGTGGATGTGACCATCCATCCCCCCATCTGGGTGCTGTGTAAGCCCTAAAAACTGCTCTTTTTGAACTTTGTGAGTTTTATCTCATGTTGCAGAGCTTATCATTATTACATCCATCAAGCTGGTGGTCGCACTTCTAAATGTCTATAATCTGTAGAAATTGTGGGGATTTTAGGTGATTTTCCAAATTCCCTCATCATTTAAAACACAGTTTATGATGATGAATGTTGTGAGATCAGATGGGATCCTCATATGATCATTCAGGAATTTAATTTATTGGAAAATATGTAAAGTCATCAGAGAGCTCATTATCAAAAAATGGGTTAGCATAGTAAAATCCAATGTAGTTGCCTCGATTTATGTTTATATATAAACCTTCTGAGTCATATGACTTGAAAATGAAGCAACGTGCCAACTTTTATTTTGGTGCATGGCTACATAGGCGTACTCCACTCTACTTCACTTGCCAAGATCCTTCACTTTGCATCACCTTGGACATATAAAAAAAAAACAATTCTAATACAGTACAACTCCTACAAACTTGAACATCTTGCACCAAACACATAAAAGTGTACTTGCATTCCATGTTCAATTCCGGTCCAGAAAATATTCCCTATTCATATTGCTCTGCGATGGGAGGCATCGGCGTACCACTTGTTTATTTTGATTTTTATTTCTCTCTGGCCCCGTAACACTGAAGAAACACTACCCAGTCTCATAAACTCCCAAATATCATATTAACATCATTTCACAATTGTTTAGAAAGGAAAATAGCAGCTTCAGTTTGTCAAACATAATTTCAAGGTTAGCATTCACCCATAGAGGCTTTATGCAAACATATTAAGAAACTCTGAAAGCAAAATTAAATAGTTTGGCATTGCAAGAGTTTTCATTATCCAATTACCTAGTTTCTAGATGGATTGTGCTGCTGCAGTAATAATGTTAGTAAGCAATTTAAAATATTGGCAACATTTGCTGACAGTGGTGGAGGTTCAAGTAATGGTTAAGATCTCAATCTTAAGTACTTCTGAAATCATGATGGAATATTTAGATTGCTGTATATCAGACGACTTCTGAGGAGTAAACCCTTTTTTTTCTCTTTGTAAATTTAGATGGTTGTTTTTTTGTTGTTGATCTGATTGAGTTAAGTCTCAAGAATTTTTAGCATCCAGAGTAGAGTGTGTCAGGCTGAAGGAGAGATTATTTCAAATAAGTTGGTGTGGTATGATGTAAATTGATGCCAATGGCATGTAAGGGCTGCATGTATGACAGCCTTGTTAGTCATCAATGGACTGGTTTTATGACAGTATTTTTTAGAGAGAACTCTATAGCAGGTTTGCTGGCCTTTTGATGTAGATCATAAATACTTGTTCAAACCACTTTGTCACAATCATTATTAGGCGCAATAACCATTCAGGTTCAGGTATGTCCGGTTTTATTACTATTATTTATTTTGGTAAAGAAAACTACAGGATTTAAAACAAATGGGCAGAAGCTTCAAATCATGGGACAGTGTGGAAAAGTGCTACAGCTCTGATGAACAACCCTTAAGATCATGTCACAGGGATATCTGGGCCAGCTGATTTCTGTTGGAATCATTCTTCCCATGGCTGCGTTCACCTCCACAGATTTTCTTGTAAGCCCCCTGCAAGCAACGAATATCTGGTGTGTTTCAGCTCCACAAACTAAAACATTTCTATGCATCCTAAAATAAATATCGGTAAATAAATAAATAAATAAATATATATATATTTTTTTTTTTACAGGATATATATGACAGTGTTAAATTGGGCGAAGAGGTGTTGATGAGAGTTGACTAAAATGGACACTTGTAATTACATGTATACATCATCAATAAGGTGTGACTACAAGGAACAGTAAAATAAAGTCATGTCTACTATGTTTGATGACACACAGAAAATAGCAATAGGAAAATTCATGTACTGTATGTAATTTGAATAAAGAAAAAGGCTCTGCATAAAATATTCCATGTATTATGCAGAACTTTATTGCTTGCAATGCTGTTTAATAGAGGAAAATAAATCAAATCCATAAACAAGATCTGACAGGCTGTTGCTTTTCTTACTTAAAATATGACTGTTTTTTTGTCATGTTGAGGTTTGCTGGCCAAGAAATGCAACATAATTACTAAAATAACTCCTCAGTGCACAACAGATTATTTAGAACTGGCAAGGTTCAGGTCTCCATCAAATAATATATATATATTTTAAATAAATGCATAATGTCCAACATATTTCACACCAACATTTTAAACAAAGATCCTGTGTTATCACTGGGTGCTCGGAGGAATGTTGGGAATGACTCACAGCTACTACTACAATACATTTTAGATCAATATTTGCTATAAAAAAACAAGAAAAAAAACATAAGCATCAAATAGCATTTGATCTATTTAACTTCTTTTGCCCGCAAAGACAAAAAGGAAAATCAGAACAGAGTGCAAATGACATCAATGTCATTGCACACTTTCAGGGTATTTAAGATTTTTGACAGCCCAGGACTGAATGAATTACTCTGAACTGATTTAGTCAGATGTGTAGGTGTTTCTGAACATAACATGAACTGGTTTAGAAAAGTGAAAGAAAGGACATGAAACCTTCCGATGCGTGTTCCAGCTGAGTAAAGCTCATTTCCTGATTTAAGGTTTTCACGATAAGCTGTTTTCTTGAACCTTCATTTTGCGTTCCTGAGAACCACTGCAAACAGGAATTGACAGACTATTACCATGTAAATAGAAATTACACAGACGGCAAATTGGGTTGAAGTGTTTGCTCCACGCAGCTTCATAGACTTGGTTTGCATTTCCCAGCTATATTTATAGAACAAAGTTCATAAATAGTTGTTTTTCCACAGCTTCAATAAAGTTGACTTTACATGCATTTGCACAAAACATATTTGCTCTAAGTCCAAAAGTACAAAAAGTGAAAGTTTTTGGAAGGTGGTTGATTGAATGCATTTTAGGATCATTTATTCAGGAATTTTCTCGGTATGCACACAAACCTTGTTAACGGCACTAATATGAGTTCATAGGTGTCTAAAATATACTGCTCATTTTGGAATCCACACTGCTGTTCATATACAATGAATACGTCTTTGAAGATGTCTTCAAACAAGTATTCATTGTACTCAGCCAAAATGCCACTTGGAAATAGAAAGGATTATATGAAAGCCTTGTAGTTGTTTACCTGTTCCTTTGTTATAGCAGAAAATATCATCAAATTAAATTTCACAGTCTGCGCTTGAACCCCGGATAATCCAAACATTGAGCCGGCGAGTGCATTTTAATTAAAGTAGTGAGATCACAGGACAGACATGCTCAGATTCAGGTGAAAGGTAAAAACCGTGCCGAATCAAACAAGGTCCTTGCAATCAGTGAGCATCAAGACCAGCTGATTTGCATGTACCGAACAAACACAGTTGTTATTTCTCTGTCTGGAGAGTGATGCTACTGAACAGAGTCTCCTTCCATTACTCATAATAATGCAAGCTAGCACACTGTACCAGCCAAAATCCATTTGCTTGAATATAAATTCATGTCTACACTGAAACTTAGCAATGTAGTTCCTTTTATACCAAATGCAAAACAAATCTCGTGGAAATGCAGTGACTTATGCAGGAAGGTGAAACATCGATGACGTGCCTGGGCAGTAAATCCATTATCACTCCTTGCACTGTTTGGCCCCACAGAGGTAGTAATAGTGGATTTGTTTCCAGCTGTACCCCTTTGCCCCAAGCTGGGTGATGTCATTGTCAAGGATGTGCTCTGGGCACTCAAGTGTGGCAGGTCGGTGTGTCGTCTCGGCCTATTTCACCACTCTCCTCTTGTCTCATCTTCCCTGTTCTCCAAATTTCTCTCTGATTGCTCCATTTGAACCGGGGGCAGTTAGGGAGGGCAAATTGGAGCAATAGCACACGTTATTCCAGAGGTCTTCACAGTTGCCAGCTTGAACCCAATAAAATCTACATACAAGTGAAACACCCAGGACAATAAGGAAATATTTGCCACACATGGTTAATGCATTCGTAATGGCAAATCTCTGAACAGTGCACAGTCACACACACATGCACATGGACCCATAACACTCTCGTGCCCCTGATGGGAGACAGTGCCTTGCTGGTAGTGATGATGAAGCATTTCCAGGCTGTTCAGACTAGCCCTAACCTCCTGCCTGGGTCTCTTCCAGCTCCATAAACCCAAGCTCCTGCTGTCTCAACCTATCGATCCCCACAGGCACACAGCTACACCCAAGACAAAGCCTCTGTCTGAAACTGTTCTCTGTCTCTGAGTCAGAGACAAAGCTGATTTTGCTGCTGTGTTTTCCTCTGGTTTGTCAGCAGTGCGCATCTGAACCACGTTCACTCTGTCTTTTATGTTTGGATTACAGATTTTCCACCACTTTTTTTTTAACAGAATGGGGATGTTTTCTCACTGGTACACATATAAAATGAATGAATCAATGTATGATAGAGGGCCGGGGCCAAGTGTGCACCCTCCTAGTCTGACTGCAGCTGAACACGCGTTGAAGGACTTTATAAAAATGGCACTTAAGGAACTGGGAGCTCAGCTGGCTGGACCCATTTCTGTTAGAGTAGCCCTGGATGACTCCCAATTCTCTTAACCAATTATCTAAGCACTCACCTATGCACAGCAGGGTCACTCCCCTCTTTGGACCAATCAGAAATCTGAGTAAGGTTAGTCACTATGGCAAAGTGATTCAAGAATGTGAGTCAAAAACTGTTCTGTAGAACTAGAAAACTAAATTGCAGCTGAACGTAGACTGTGTACCGTACTGAAAAAGCGACTACTATGTCAGCATGATGTCAAACCAACTTTTTTTGGTTGGGGGTAAATCCTGCTGTATTGTGGAAAACTGATAAAGTGAAGTAGATTGTTTTTCATTTTAATCTCATACATTTCTTCAAGTATATGCAAGAATGTTGTAAGAATATAAATGCCCAGATAAACTCCCGGCCTATATGTGACTAAATGACCCAATAGTGTCTCCCGAGTTGAACTGGAAAAATGTGACACCTATTCCAAAGAGTCTATGCAAAACTTATTTTCTAATAACTTACAGTTGTAAGGCTTTTCATTAAATGTTAATACTCATTATAGTCAGCATCCTGCTGTTTATGATGAGATAATTTACAAAACATAGTCAGTCACTTCACACTAATCTGAACAGTCATGTCATTTAATTTATGTAATCGTACTTATTAAACAAATTCCGATAAACATTCATTCAACCTTTGTTTAAACAGATAAGTCACATTGAGCCTCGAAGACTCATTTACAAGTGAGATCTGTTGGACAGACAATAAAAGTGGTG
>JARVJN010100373.1:0-12276 GCA_031763805.1 Argolebias nigripinnis
AGTTAAGACTCTGGCAGCAGCATTTTGGATCAACTGAAGACTTTTTAAAGAAGTTTTTGGACACCCAGATAATAAACTATTGCAACAGTCCAGTCTAGATGTGACAAATGCACAAACCAGATTTTCTGCATCATTTTTAGATAAGATGTTTCTAATTTTAACAATATTACACAGGTGGAAAAAAGTGGTTCTGGTAATGTTTTTAATGTTTTTATCGTTTTAACATCAGACAAGTCTAAATTAACAATACATTTTACAAATACAGCCAACAACTGAACATTAAGTTGAATAACTCCATCTTGTTGATCGATTTACAGACACAGACTGACTTCCCACCTGGAAAATGGTTAAGAAGGCGGAGCCGAGGTTGTCAAAGTTGATGGCTCCCAGGTATGGGTTTGGGCCGTCTGGACGACACACGTTGTAGAAGGTGTTCCAGTTGACGCAGTCACTTTGGTTCATCCTGGCCGACGTAGGTGATGTTAAGTTCTGAGGTAAGCCTGGAGGGTCGAGCAGGCAGACCTGTCCATGTTCTCTGAGTCGAGGCACATCTGAGCAGTGTTGGGTTCCATAGCCATAGACCGAACATATAAACGGGTCGCTATCCCCCAACTCCGTCACAAAGTACGGGTTGAGCGACACGTTGTAGATTCTACATTGGAGGGAGAATTAGAGAATATAATCTTTAGATTTTAGGAAAATTTGAACAAAAGCTGCACGCCTATAATATAAAAACATTTAGATTGCATCAATAAACACACAGACTCACAGACTGGGTGTATTAAGAATTTATTTGATGAACGATGAAGTCTTCTCAAATGGGTTGTCAGTCGTACAAATATTGAAGCTTTAGGTAGCACTTTCCAATAAGGCTCCACTTATCGATAGCTAATATATAGATACGTTATCAATTCCTCTGTAAACCTTTTATAAATAATTAATAACTGCTTATTATGCATTAATTAAGGGAGACAGAGAGACAAAACTGAGCAGTTTGTTGCCAAATAGTGAGCCAAATCTGTCCACCTATATATTCATCTAGTTATATTTAAATATTTCAGATTTAAGTTACTACCTTGTAAGCACAGTAAGCATTTGTAAATATTTTTCTTAGGCATATAATATTGTACTTTATCACTGCATTATAAGTATCTGCAACTAATATTATAACCTAAAATTTTAAGTTTACAAATGTTTATTGTGCTTACAATGTAACTTAGTCTGAAATGTTTAATATAGCAACTCTAGATGAAATATATAAGTGAACAGATGTGGCTCACTATTTGGCAAGAAACTGGTCAGTTTTGTCTCTGCCACCTTTATTAATGCATAATAAGCAGTTATTAATTATTTACTAAGTGTTTATAGAGGAATTAATAATGTATCTATTCATTAGCTATCTATAAGGGGAGCCTTATTGGAAAGTGCTACCAAGCTTGTTGTGTGTGTGACTTCCCGTATATAACATTGATTTCAAGGTTTGACCACAATTTTGTCATTTCTCATACGTAAGTGTTTAAAGTGCCCATGAAATATTCGTTATGAATATGAATGCATTTTTGGAAAGATAACATTGATAACTTGTTGCAAAAAGTATATATATTTTAAAAATCACTGAGCTGAGAAGAACAGTTGTTGAGACGTTCTACAGTAACAGGAAGTTATGACAAAGGGGAACGCCTGCATGTAAACAAACGCTACAATGGCTCACAACGCAGACAGTAGAGAAGAATCTGATGTTTCTTTAGATTATTTTGAAACACCATCAGAGAGAGAAATGACGAAGAGGCAGAGTAATGTTGTTCAGACAAAGAAAACAGAGAGTTTAAAGAGTTCCCCTTTGATGTCACTTCCTGTTTCACTTTGGCTGTGCTACGTTCAAAAGAAACTATGCCAGTTATGTAACCAAAGGGCTAAAATCATGTGTATTATGCCAAATTTCTCAAATACTAAAGTGTTGTCTTCAAATTTTTGAATTTGGTCGTGTGAGGGAATGCTTAATGTCCTATTAAATAACATAATCTGGACAAATTAAATAAAGTCCTTCATCCAAGTTCCAAAAGTAACCCATTTCTTAGGTACTTCATCTAAATTCTTGTGTGTATAAAGTCCAATAGAAATTCTGCTCAAATAATTATTTTTGTTTTAAATAACAGAATTAATCCTCGATTAATCCTTATAGTGACACCAACAAATCTAATTAATTACTTAACTTCTTCAAATTAGTTTTCTTTCCCAAATTCCCTTTTTTAATGTCTCAATGTGTTGTTTTCAAAAATTTAAGCAAAGAAAATAAAACATTTTAGTCGTTTATCGAATGCATCTCAGAGGAACAGGAAGGCAGAGCAAACGGGCGACTTACGAGGAGACGTTCACTCCGAGGAAGCAGCGGTTACGGAGCTGACCGGCCCACATCTGAACCCCAACAATGCTGAAGATGCAGATGGTGATGATGAGAAAGAAGAAAATGTGCAAGACACGGGCGAGGAGTTCCAGGAGCATAAAGACAAACTTCCTCAGAACTACAGGATTCAACACAAAAATGCATACGTTGATTTATCAAAGAGTTCAGTGTACAAGGCAGATGAATAAACATGAATTCATTCAACCTTTATTTAGGAAGGTTAATCCCATTGAGCCGCGAGGACTCATTTACAAGAGAGACCTGGTTTCAACAAAGAATGATGACAACAGCGACAACAATAGGCAATCATAAGAGAGGCATACAGATTTATTTTTATACTGTATATAATTATAAATTATATCTAGAATTATACTTTGTAAATTGATATTTTTACCCCTATCTCTCTATGCATAAACTTTTATTTATATGCATTTCATTGGCAAAAATCACTGTTTATTTTTATTTTATTTCATTTTGTTCCGTAAAAGTGTCTTAAAATTTCCTAATAAATCCCAAAGAAACAGAGTTTTGCCACTAATATATAAAACAATGGTTTTAGAAATAAAATAAAATACATTTTATGCCAATTTTGGCAATAAAAATAGTTTTGATTATTTCTTCAGCTCAAATCTTAAAGATGTATCAGTTGGAGAAAATGGGCTCAGGGAGGTCAACATTTCTCCTTACACGTCTGTTTTTAATAATAAAAATCTACTGATTTGCGCGGGATGCTGGAGACGACTGACTGATTATTTTTTGCCATTTTGGGCTCGAAAAGAAGCACGAACAAGACGACAAAATTTAAAATATTACAAAAAACAAGCAAATAAATAAATAAATAGATATATAAATAATCCACACATTCACGGGATGTAGTCCAGTGTTCTCCAAAATCTGTGCAAATGTTTTGATGTACAGTTTGGATTTCTTCACATTTACCTTCCAAAGAGCCAAACGTTCTTATCAATTTCTCGTAACTTTTCAAGTCTTTGAGACTGGACGACCAGGATTTATGTTTCCATTTTTTCTTTTAATTAAACACTTATTTTTTTCCCCATGTGCATGTGTCTAAATTCTGTTTTTTGTTTTCCTTCAGGACATTTTGAAAGTCTGTTCTGTGTAAACAATCCCACAATCAGTAGATTTAATCATACATTGTTACATATTGTAGTTTGTTGGCCAAACATTAGCACTAACATGCAAGTAAATCATGGCAACAAAGTGGCAAGAAACATAAATAAATAGATATTTAGATACCGGTAACTAAAATCCTATAACATCAATTAACCTTTACATTAAATGTCAAGAACATAGTAGGTACTGAACAATAGTTGGCACCTTTTCATAGAAGATCACTCTTATCATGTTAAAAATATAATCCCTTGCTTTTTCTTGGTTCTAAAATCCACTTACATTCCAACCTTCTGATCACTCGTAGTGGCCTGATCGGCGGAGAGATGTGCCAGAGAATGCCACATCTTTTCAGAATGGCATCCAGAATCCTAACGACGACAAACACAGTTTTAATTTAGCGCCACTTTACAGAACTTTAATTCTTTTGACTTGAGCCGCTCTGATGTGGCTGCACGTTTATCTTTGTGACAAATGATTGGGAATGCTCACTCTACACAAAGGATCAGGGCATCAAACTTGTCCCAGGGGTTTTTAAGGAAAAATCTCCCTCGCCTACAGCAACCATGGTGTAACACCTTGAACACCATCTCAGACGTAAAGTAAAGCAAGATGAGTTTTTCAGACATCTGGAGGGTTAGGATAAAAAGTCACAATCACGCATAAAGCCTAAAAACACCAACAATGATTTATTTAAATCAAAATGCATAATCAACCAAATAAAAAAGGTCACTAACTCTCATGAGGTTCGGCTCCTCACATGGCGTCGGCCACGTCCTCATCACACCCTCGGCTAAGATGATCACGACGGTAACCAAGTCCATAAATTTAAAGACTGTTGAGGTTAAAACACGTTAAAAAATAATACACAGCACAACACACTTGTGATAATTATATGCCTTTAAAAAAATCTCAATCTGCACTCAGGCTAGAGGTTTTAGAAATATTTGGTCCAACTAGACGTACTTTTTTTCACCCATGGAGGATCAGGTGTATCCAAGATGTCATAGATGCCATGTTGTTCAGAGGCCACATCCCAATAATCTGCAGGGGCCGGGGCTGGAGACGAACTCTCATCACCGCCACTGATGGTATCAAACCTTCTCGCCACCGTCCTGAGTTCAATATTTTCTGCCATCACTGATGACTCACTGGCAGAAACACAAAGCAATGGCTTCAGTGTAAGAAAATTAATCCAGTTTAATTTAGGAATTAAATGAGCAACTCCCACATTTCTTGGCAACACAATAAAACACAGTTCTGTGTGAAAGTATTTAGTCATCCATCATTTCTTTGTAGTTTTATTAAGGCGGGCTTTCTTACAATCGTTCTGACGACTTTTAAAGTTTTCGTTTGGACTTCAGTTGCTTTGTCTCTCATTTCCAGAGTACAGTACCAAACCATTTTCAAATAATTATTCTTCTTTATATTTGTTTTGATTAATTCACACATAAAACGGCCCCTGAATTAAACCACCATTGTCACCTAAGAAACAAACCTAAGAAAGACATTATAGAAAACAAAAATGCACAATGACTTTGTCGTGCGTCATTTGAAGTTTATCTTGGAACAAGAATGATGCTCCTGTTTTGTAAAATATATGTTGGCTGAATAAAAATGTACAGTATGAAACACAAACAATATTAAGGCTCGTTGAAAATATGCTATTTAATCTAATCCATTTCAGTATCCCTTGAATACAACTTAAAATATGACAATTTGTACTGAAAAAGGACGCCACGGAAAACCGATAAATTCCCACTACTGTCGCTAGAGGGCGCTGATTTCATTTAAATATACTGTGACCCTGTTTTGCGTATCATAGCAACCATGACAAGCCGAATTCTGATTGGCTGTCAGCCACGAACTGAAAATGAAAAATAAACATGATTTAATGAAGAAAAAATACGAAAGCTAAATTGTTTATTTTCTTTCCCCCATTAAAATTGGTAAATGCACATAATTTAAAAAATATACAAAGTAAGTATCTTAATATATTTTCAAGTTGAGTTTTTGTTTAAATTTACTGGAACAGTTTACATTATAGCAACACATTTGAACACAAACATTTTTAAACTTTATTAATAACAACATACAAAGTCAGTGCTGTAATATTTTCTGTTTCTGAGATTCAAGGATGTCAAACGATTGTGTATCGTGCCTCAATCTCTGTTTATTTCTGCGTCTGCCATTTGCTGGGCGGGGACATACAGTTACGTTATTTTACGTTAAATACGTCATCACGCATATCTGCGTGGCTGAATGTTACATCTCCTTCTTTTTAAAACAAAATAACATGTCCTTTACATGTAACACACAATATTTTGAACATGGGAGTTATTCAGTACGAAATAATATTCGACTTGGATCAAAGGAAGAATGTGCAATGCACCTGTACAAATGTAAACAAATATCACAACAAGTTAACAGGCGCATTAAGGATGTGATCCTTACAAAATAATGATATGAACAACAAACAAAATCTGAACATTCAGTTACAAGGGCACTATTTTGTCCATTTATTTCAAGATTTTATTTTATTATTATTTTTTAGAGATTTAGAATGTCTCTTGATCCCACTATGCGACCTGATCTTGTCTGTGTCAGAGATACAGACTCTGGTTCTTTCTCAATGTCCAGGCTGGTTTGTTGTGAAGTGTCTGGTGGTTCTGGTGTGGGACATTCGGATGCAGTAACTTCAGGTGTTTGAATAAGATGTCGCCTGTTTTGCCTGATAGTGTGGCCGTCTTCCGTCCTGATGTGATAGGAACGGTTGGTATCTGCTGGTCCATTGACAGTTGCTGGCTTCCATGTGATGTTTGGCAACTGGAAACGAACAGCAGTTCCTGATGACAGGGTTGGTAGGGGTTGGGCAGTTCTGTCATAATATAGCTTCTGCCGATTTTGACACAGTTGTCTCCGACGGCGAACATCACTCTGGCGAATCAATTCGGGTTGCAATTGTTTGTTGGTGGATGGTAGGATGGAGAGACGTCTCCTGCTCATTAATAGTTGTGCTGGTGACTTGAATCCATCAATCGGGGTGTTCCTGTACTCCAAAAGGTTGAAGTAGGGGGTCTGTTCCTTGCATGTGTGCTTTCTCCATGAGGGCTTTGACAGTTTTCACAATTCTTCCTGCCAGACCATTGCTCTGCGGGTACATGGGGCTACTTGTGATGTGCTTGAAATCCCATGCTTTGGCAAAATTCTTAAATTCCTGTGAACTGGAGCAGGGTCCATTGTCACCTATTACTGTTTACGGGATCCCAAACCTGACAAATGTGGCTTTTAGCTTTCTGATAACCACTGATTATGTGAGGTTGGGGATCTTCTCCACATCGACATATCTGCTGTAGTAGTCCAAGGTGATGATGTAGTCATTGTTTTTCCATGTGAACAGGTCTGTTGCCAGAACCATTGGTTCCTTTGGGATTGAGCTTCGGTGTTCTAGACAGGTGCTGCATGACCCAACTAGTGTCTCTATTTGCTTTCCCATTCCCAGCCAAAATGAAACTTCTTTAGCTCTATGCTTACATTTGTCCATTCCTAAATGTCCAGCGTGTATACGTGACAACATTTCAGTCCTCAGCGTATATAGGATGATAATCTTTTCTCCTTTCAGGAGGATACCGTTTGCCTCTGAGAGCTCATGCCTGATGTTCCAATATTCTGAGATGGCTTGGGGGCATTTCTTAACTGACTCTGGCCACCGTGACTGGATGATCCGCTTTAAGAGCATGAGTTGCTCATCCTTTGCTGTGGCGTCTCTGATTTCTGCCATTTTACGATCACTCACAAGAGCATTGTCCATCACAGTGTGCACTTGAAAGTCCATACCTTCGCTTAATGAAAGGTCGTGATGTGCAGTGGGTTTCCTGGATAAAGTGTCTGCGACGGGAATATGCTTGCCTGGTTTGTGTGTGATGATGATGTCGTACCTCTGTAGCTGTAGTATCATGCGCTGAAGTCGTGGAGGTGCAGCTGCAAGGGTTTTTTGCATGATTGACTCCAATGGTTTGTGGTCCGACTCGACAGTCACCTGACACCCATACAGGTATTGGTGGAATTGTTAACAGCCAAAGAGTACTGCAAAAAGCTCTCTCGATTTGGGCATAGTTTACTTCAGTCTCATTGAGGGCTTTAGATGCATAGGCCACTGGTTTTTCATCCTGTAGCAGAACGGCACCTAACCCGTACTTTGAAGCATCTACCTGCAGTTTTACCTCCTTTTTATGATCAAAATAGGTAAGGACTGGACCCGGTTCCTTTGTGAGAAGATCTTTCACGCGCTTAAAAGCAGCATCTTGGTTTGTGTCCCATACAAAGTCATGTTTCTCTTTCAGAAGTTCTCGGAGCGGCGTAGTCGCCTCTGACAATCGTGGTGCAAACTTTGAGAGGTAAGTGACCATGCCCAGTATGGTTTCCAGTTCGGACTTGTTTTGAGGTGGTGGCATGTCTCTGATGGCCTCAATTTTGCTGGGGTCTGGTCGAATACCATCACGGGTCAAAGTGTGTCCAAAATAGCTTACTTCAGGTACACAAATTATGCTTTTCTTTGTTTAGCTTTATACCCTTCTCGCGGGTTCTCTCCAAAACTGCACAGATGTTCGAGTCGTGCTCCTGTTTAGTGCTTCCATACACTAAAATGTCGTCCACGATGGTAGCCACGCCTGGCAGTCCTTCGTAGGCTTCATCCACTCTTCTCTGGAACTCATCCTGAGCTGAGATGATCCCAAAAGGCAGTCTTTTAAATTGGTACCTGCCATAAATTATGTTGAAAGTAGTCAGCATGGACGATTCCTCACTGAACTTAAAAATTGTCCAGTATCCTGACCTGACGTCTAAGACGCTGAAGTAGTTTGCTCCAGCCAGCTTTGGTGTTACGTCGTCCAAAGTTGGGAGGGGGTAGTGTGGTCTCTGGATGGCTTTGTTTAGTGGACGTGGATCCAGACAAACTCTGAGTTTGTTTGTTTTGGGTTTCTCTATGACTACAAGAGCGTTCACCCAGTTGTTTCTGTGACTCTCTGGATTATGTAATTTTTTTTCCATTTCATCCAACTCAGCCTTTAGACGGTCACGGAGGGCAAGAGGTATGCGGCGAGGTGGGCATACCACGGGAGATGGGACAGGGGAAGAGCAAACTCTTCATAAATGTCTGCATTTTCTTTGGGCTGCACATCAACAGTGTGCATTAGTTTGACTATGTTTAAATCCAAACATGCCCGCATGCCCAGAACAGGAGGGGCGTTAGCACAAACTATATCAAACTCCAGCAAAACAGATGTGTCTTTGTAGCTGCATGATAATCTGCAGGATCCCTCTGTTTCTAGTGTTTGTCTTCCATATGCTGTGAGTTTACTAGCTGTTGGGTTTAACGGTACATTTCCAAACATTTGATGAAATGTGCCTGCTGGTATGATGTTTGCCTGTGCCCCAGTGTCTACTTTGAAGCTGAGTTTTTGTCTCTTTTTTCCTATTTCCAACTCTGCATATGCTTGTTCTTTGTCAGTGTTTTCATTCTTTTTAGTGATGGAGTCGATAAACAGCTCCTCTTGTGGTTGTTCATGGCTGTTTGTGACATGATGCACTGTTCTTGGCTTAAAACTTTGTGGACGCTGTAGTGCTTGCGTCGTGCACACGTTGGCGAAATGATTAAATGTCTTGCATTTATTGCACTGGCGTCCTTTTGCGGGACATTTCTCCATGCGGCTGTGTTCTCTCCCACATGCTCTGCACGTTTTGTCACTAGGAGCGACGCCTTCATTACTGCGGCCTGTAGTTTTGCTACGGTGGTGTGTTAGCATGCTGCGATTTCTGCTAACCACGTGCACAGACTGTGCTGACATGCTAGCTGCAGCGGTACTTGTTATTGTCTTTAGTTGCTGTCATGACAACTCGAACGATCTAGCAACGTCGATTGCTTTTTCTAGCGTTAAATCTGGACCTTGACATAGTAGCTTTTCACGGACTCTCGGTGAGTTGGTAGCAAACACAATTCTGCCTCTTATCATCTAGTCAGTGTTTGGATAATTACAGTCTTTTGCCAACAATTTAAGCTCTGTCACAAATTGGTCAAAACTTTCACTTTCTCCCTAAATCTTCTTGAGGAATTTACAACGTGCAAAGATCGGATTAGCTTTCGGCGTGACGTAGGCCTCGAAGTTATCGTAATGCATTTTCAGTACCTTTTTCTGGTCTGCGCTGAGATCCCATGTGCTGAAAATGTCTCTACCTTTTTCTCCTATCCACAGGAGTAGGTAACTGCATTTCTCTTCCTGCGACTTGCTTTTGAGCGGCCCAGCAAACATCAGTTCCACATGTTGGCGAAACTTTCTCCATGCGTCCGGTAAGTTCGACGCATCCTAATCCATGCGCGGCAGCGGTACACCTGCGTTCTCCATCTTCTGTCATCAGGTCGATGAGCAAGCAGTTAAATTCTGACACCATGTAATGTCTTCTGACACTATGTACTATTTCTGCCTCTAGGATTGAAGGATGCCAGTCGATTGTATCTCGGGTCGCTGTAGGTCTTTATTAGCACGTCCGCCATTCACTGTGCGGGTACAACCAACTACGTACTTACGTTACGTCATTACGTCATCACGTATCAGTACGTGACTGGATATTACATCTCCCTTTGTAAAAAAAACAACAACATGTCCTTATATAACATATAATACTCTGAACCTATGAGTTATTCCATCAATGTCCAGCTAGAATCAATGGAAATGTCTGCACGATACATCTAACACAACACATACTGTATTTAACAAAATTTGAACATTCAGTTTACAAAGCTTTTTTTTTTTCTTTCAAAGATTCAAAATGTCTCTTGGTCTCACTATTCGACCTGATCGTGTCTGTGTCAGAGGTGCAGGCCCTGAACTTTCCTCAATGTCCATGCTTGTATGTTGTGAAATGTCTGGTGGTTCTGGTGTTGGACAATTGGGTGCGGTAACCTCAGAAGTTGGAATCAGATGTCGTCTGTTCCGTCTGATAGTGTAACCATCTTCCGTTCTGATGTGGTAAGAGCGGTTGGTATCTGCTGGTCCAATGACGGTTGCTGGCTTCCATGTGATGTTTGGCAACTGGAAACGAACAGCAGTTCCTGATGACAGTGTTGGCAGTGGTTGAGCAGTTCTGTCATAATACAACTTTTGCCGATTTTGACACAGCTGTCTTCGACGGCGAACATTGCTCTGACGAATCAATTCAGGTTGTAACTGTCTGTCGGTGGATGGTAGGATTGAGCGAAGTCTCCTGCTCATTAATAGTTGTGCTGGTGACTTGAATCCATCAACCGGGGTGTTCCTGTATTCTAACAGGCTGAGGTAGAGGTCTGTTCCTTGCATGTGTGCTTTCTCCATGAGGGCTTTGACAGTTCTCACAGTTCTTTCTGCCAAACCATTGCTCTGCGGGTACATGGGGCTACTTGTGGTGTGCTCGAAGTCCCATGCTCTGGCAAAATTCTTAAACTCTTGTGAGCTGTAACAGGGTCCATTGTCACTTACTACTGTTTGTGGAATTCCAAATCTGGCGAATGTGGCTTTTAGCTTTCTAATCACCACTGATGATGTGAGGTTGGGGATCTTCTCCACATCAAAATACCTGCTGTAGTAGTCCACGGTGACGATGTAGTCATTGTTGTTCCATGTGAACAGGTCTGTTGCCAGAACTTGCCACGGTTGGTCTGGTATTGGGTGAGATAACATTGGTTCCTTTGTGAGTGAGCTTCGGTGTTCTAGACAGGTGCTGCATGACCCAACTAGTGTCTCTATTTGCTTTCCCATTCCTGGCCAAAATAAAATATCTCTAGCTCTCTGTTTACATTTGTCCATTCCTAAATGTCCTGCGTGTATAAGTGACAACATTTCAGTTCTCAACGTATATGGGATGACGATCTTTTCCCCTTTCAGAAGGATACCATTTGCCTCTGAGAGCTCATCCCTAATATTCCAATATTCTGAGATCGCTTGTGGGCATTTCTTGGCTGATTCCGGCCATCCCGACTGGATGATCCACTTTAGGAGTATGAGTTGCTCATCCTTTGCTGTGGCGTCTCTGATTTCTGCCATTTTGCGGTCGCTTACAGGGGCATTGTCCATCACAGTGTGCACTTGAAATTCCATACCTTCGCTTAATGAAGGATCGTGGTATGCGGTGGGTTTCCTGGATAAAGTGTCTGCGACGGGAGTATGCTTGCCTGGTTTGTGTGTGATGATGATGTTGTACCTCTGTAGCTGTAGAATCATTCGCTGAAGTCGTGGAGGTGCAGCTGCGAGGGGTTTTCGCATAATTGACTCCAATGGTTTGTGGTCCGACTCGACGATCACCTGACGTCCATATAGGTATTGGTGGAATCGTTTACAGCCAAAGAGTACTGCAAAGAGCTCTTTCTCAATTTGTGCATAGTTTACTTCAGTCTCGTTGAGAGTTTTAGATGCGTAGGCCACTGGTTTTTCATCCTGTTGCAGAACGGCACCTAATCTGTACTTTGAAGCATCTACTTGCAATTTTACTTCCTTTTTGTGATCAAAATAGGTAAGTACTGGACCTGGTTCTGTTGTGAGAAGGTCTTTCACACACTTGAAAGCAGCGTCTTGGTTTGTGTCTCATACGAACTCATGTTTCTCTTTCAGGAGTTCTCGGAGCGGCGCAGTTGCTTCTGACAATCGTGGTGCAAACTTTGAGAGGTAAGTGACCATGCCCAGTATGGTTTCCAGTTCGGACTTGTTTTGAGG
>JARVJN010100396.1:0-17761 GCA_031763805.1 Argolebias nigripinnis
TTGTCTATGGGAGAGATCCCAGACCCTTGTCCGAAGCAAAGTGAAGGACAGGGTCTGGTTTTAACCAGGCTAGTGGTGTGGTGCAAAACCTATAAGAGTTGAGACAGTGGCAAAGCACCATTTGTGCAGAGCTGCACCCCAGCAAGATTCTACCACCATCATGCTTGACAAGCAGTGTTTTGTTCTTAAGTTTTAACATCTAATTGACCTCTTCAAACATACTCTATGTTATTTGACCCACACTAAGTATTTTCTGACCATAGAGCTTTTCATTTATTTGGGATGTCCATGAAGAGCAGCTGCACATTTTTAGTTAAGCTTGAAGGTGTCACTGTTGGAGAAGTGGCTGTTTTCTTTCTTCATATAAAGCTCACTTCCCTGTGGACTGTGACAATGATGTTCCAGCAGTTTCCAGTTCACAGAAAACTTGAGTCTCAGTGGTTCCTGGAGAGTCCCCAAACTTTCTGGCCAATTTCCTTTGATCTGAGGCTGACAGATAAGTACTGGTCAATCCAATGAGCACTGTGACATTAATTCTGTTCACGCTGAGAAAAAGAAAATACCAACTCCAGTCCATCGTGATCACCAACGAGAAGTGAACAGGCCTTCACGTTGTGAAACTGAAAGGCACTGTCCTCACCATTTATTAAAATACTTTAGTGAATGTATGTTTATATTTGAGTCTGTATTCATAATTGTGACCCTGTAGGATCAGAAAAAAAAATCTAATTAAGTTCTAACGAGCGCACCCAGATCTTGCTGAACAAGTGTACGACATACAGCGTATTATACGCCCATCGACAAACAAGCACAGCAATTTATAGCAATGGCCTGGACAAGCATAGATCTTGTATTGTGTCTGACCTTGATTTGTGACCATGACTTTGAAGCTGGGGGGATTTTTGCGACACTCCGTCTAGTGATAATGCATAAGTATATCAAGTTTCATGAAATTATCTTGAGTAGATCAGAAGTTATATCAATGAAAAGAAAAAAGTTTATGGTCCGACAGACAGAGACTATGCTATAATACGTCCATCTCTCGACAAACGTATACACCATGACTGGAACTGTATGTTGTACAATCTTTCCACCATAGCCAAAAAAATAAATAAAAAAGAGGTTTAAAGTAGTTAAAAAGCCACAATGAGCGTATGTAAAAATCTGACTGTAGCTATAAATCCCATGTCAGTAATGCAAAACCACAAAGTCTTCTGAAAGTAATTTCTGAAAAGAAAGTCGGCCGGAAGGGTTTGACACCACTCGGCACCGATCGAATACTCCATTTTCTTAAAGCTCTGTGTGGAAAATGACATTTCATCTTCAATTTTTTTTTCCCAACTTCATTATCATTTTCAAAGAACATTGTTCTTTGTTCGAGCTATCCGAGTGGCGGAGAAGATTGTGAGGGCCTTGCAAATTCATCTCGTGCATGTTTAGACCTGATAATGAGCCCCGGCGAGGACATCCAGCGCAGAATGTGCACTTTAATTAGTGACACATCTCACTCTTTTTATGTCAATGTGAGTGTATTTAACTGACGGACAACTGGCGTTGCGGGTTTATGATTGGTTGAGCCTAATGGCCATTTGTCATGCCGATGACGGAGTCCCGAACTGATTTGGAGCAAATGCTTCTACTCCACTGCCTGAACAAGAGAGCACCAGGCATTCTACAGGGAGTTAGGAGTCACTCTGTGGTCTCTATCCCATAAAGCCAGGCAGCTCTCCAAGGGTAGCCCTGATCCTGCGCTACCCCACCCGCCCATACAAACAGCAGCAAAGCGTATTGTGAAAATTTGGCAACGACTGTTCTGCTCCCCAGCTGGTAGAAGTAAGGAGAGTGTAAATAAAGCCATGCCTGCTGCTTGCTTTAAATACACAATATGGTATTATCTGGATTTTCTGCTGATCTCTGTCACTCCTGATAGAACTGACTGCATGAAGAAGGTCGAGTCAACCAGACTGCGATCGCTACAAGTTTGACAAGGTTTCATTCATGGGCTAACGGGGACAAAGGAACAAATCTGATGCTGAGGCAGCTCAACAGGGATGTTTAATTATTCTGGGGTGTTACAAAACCCTCCTATTGATGCTACACTGCAAGGAAGAGTATGGAAGTGAATGTGTCTCAATTTTCAAATTAAAATGGATCAATAGAAATGCATTACATTTGCTAAATAAAGCTGCATGTTTTGACTCATAAATAAAATTAAAAATAAATCATCCAAACCGCACTGCTCAGTTTGTAAATGAATTAAAATGACGAATAAAATAATGTTTAACATTACATTTTCAAAATATATCCCTGTAAAAAGTGACAAAAATTCAGTTTGAAACTTCAAATTTGAAAATTAAAATTAATTTGCAGAAATGCTTTTTCATTTCAAAGTCAAAGCTGCATTTTTTGACTAAAATTAAAATACTTATAGATCATCCAAACTGTGCTTTAATTTTCATCTCAACACTGATCATTGTGTGACACAACTACAGTACAGTACAAAGAAAACTAAGAGGAAACTGATTTTTCATTTTCACGTGACGCCCCTGCAAAAAGTGTTCCATAAATCAATTTGAATTTGCAATTCCAAGCAGCGCAGGAGAGTGACGTCAGTGGCAGCTCTTCCTCTGCGAGTAGGACATGGCTGCATGCGGCATGGCTTGTTTATTTAAAATGTTTCAGTATTTAAATTTAAATTGTAGAGAAGAGAAGCGCAACAGGACATCAAAGGGTTAAAAAGCTGATGCAGCAAGAGAAATGTGTGCGTGGCAGAGAGCAGAGATCATGACAGGCTGCAGGAGGGAGCGTCCCCTTGCACTTGTGGGATGCACACAGGTGCAAAAACTTTTAAAAAATGTATTTTAAATAAACAATCCACGCCGATCGTGTGACTCATCCCTCAATCAGCCAATTGTGTAATGTCCAATCTTACTTTGAAAAACCGCGGTATAGCGTATCCACGAAAAACGAACCACGAAGTAGCGAGGGACTACTGTATACAAACGTTTCTGTCCAGTGCCCTGAGATGACTTCTGTTGCGACTTGGTGCTATATAAATAAACTGAAGATAGCCAAGGCCACCACTGGCCACTGCTTGGTTCCGCCAATGCACCTGGTGGTGGATAAAACTGCTCCCACCGCTCACCAGGTTCACTCTGCGCCACCTTGGACAAGAATAAAACGAACTTCTGTTCTTTCACACAGTGTAACTCCAACCTCTCCAACTTGCTAGAATATCTTGCACAAAAAACATTGTTTACTCTTATTCCGCCCTTCCTACGCTAGGGCTGCTGTGGCTGAGTGGTTAGAACAGTCGTCCTCCAATGCAAGAGTTGGGGGTTTGAATTCACCAGCAGTCACATGATGAAGTGTCCCTGGGCAAGACACTGATCCCCTCATTACCTCCAATGTGTGTCCCATTGGTGTATGAATGTGATAAAGCCCTGATTAGTCTCTTTAGAATGTTGTTCAATTAACTTTGTAGAGATCTAGTAGAGTGTTGTATGAAAGGGTAAATGAGAGCACAGATTATGTTGTAAAGTGCTTTGAGTGTCTTGATAAGATAGAAAGATGTTATATAAGTACAGTCCTCCTGTTGGGTGGTCGGGTTCTCTCAATATTTTCATCTCCATCGACCACCCACCCAAACTGCTTCTTCTTGCTGGCGGGTCTCCCAGCCAATCACCCAAACTGTTTCCACCTGATGGGCAGCCTCCCACCTGCCCACCTGATCTGTAGCCATGTGCTTGATGCCCTCCCAGCCACCCACCTGACCGGCTGCCACATGATGGATGGGCTCCCAGCTGTTCCTCTGAGATTTGGTCCCATGTTGTATTTCTAGTGTTTGCCCTTCTTGTATTTAGTTCCCAGGTTGCACTCTGTTTTTTCTCATTGTGTTCCCCTTGTGCCCTCCATCCTCAAAGTTTTCCCCTCCTCCCACCTGAGTTTGGGAGTGGGGATTTGAGGATGTCAGGGGATGTCTTTATGGGGTGAGTACTGTGAGGATGGTGCCCTCTTATGGCTGGTTTCTGCCTCTACACTTCTTGGTCTCCCTTTCTAGTAATTAGACCTTTCTTGTGTCACCTGTGTGTCCTGTCCACGTGTTTGTGGTTATGTCTTGATAGTCTTTGTATATAAATCTGTGTTTGTCTTTTATTCTGAGTTTATTCTGGGCCTTCCTGCTCAAGCTGCTGCCCTGCGACCCGTCTTCAGAATAAGCGGAAGATGAGGGATGGATGTATTTTATTCATTGTCTGGGCATTGTCTGGTGAAGCCTTCTGAGTCCCCAGTGTTCCTTGTGATTTCTTCATGGTTCCTGGTTATGTGAGTTCAGCTTGTACGTCAACTCTTTGTTTTTGTATTATTAAAGTATTTCTTATTTTACCACATGGGTCTCTGAGTCCTACTTGCATCTGGGTTCAACCACTGCACCATATCACAACAGATTTTTTTATTTTTCTTTTCATTTATTTTCAAGAGAGACCTTGTATTTGGGAGCAGATGGTGGGGTTAAGGGCCTTGCTCAGGGGCCCAGAGTGGGGCAAATGAGGGTAGAGGCACGTGTGGGTGTTTCACCTTTTCCACCAACATTTTTATGTTGACGGTACTGGGAGTTGAACCTGTGACTTTCCGATCACAGACCCATATTCTCTAACAGCACTTTGGTTGGTCTTGTTGCTGTACTGTGCTCTAAAAATAAAATTGTATGGTCTGTATGATATGGTATGGTAACCTCTGTGCCACCGCTCGCCAAACATATGAGTTTTAATTCACAGATGTGCTTCCAATTTACTCAAAGGTTGTTTTTGTCAAAGAAGTACTTTGAGGAGCTTATGAATGAAGAGAATGAAATAGAATTCTAAAAATAGAATGAGATTGAGAAAGAGAAAAAGAATGATACTAACCTGTAAAAATAAAGGTTGAATGAATGAATGAGAAAGAAGAGTAGAAGTCATAGAAACTGTGTACCAGGAAATGGGAAAGATCAGTGAGGGTGAACTCCGGAAAGCTCTGAAAAGAATGAAATAGGGGAAACAGTACTACCTGCTGACATACCAGTGGAGGTTTGGAAATGTCTTGGAGAGATGGCATGGTGGTTTTTGACTCAAATATTCAATGGCATATTTGAGGGTGAGAAAATGCCTGAGGAATGGAAAATAAGTGTGCTGGTGCCCATTTTAAAGAACAATGATGATGTACAGAGTTGTAGCTTCTACAGGTACAAGGGAATTAAGTTGATAAGTCACACAATGAATGGGAGGGTTGTGGAAGCTGGTCTTAGATGAGAGGTGACTGTCTGTGAGCAGCAGTATGGTTTGATGTCAAGAAAAAGCACCACATATTTTGCTTTGCTTGAGGATGCTGATGGAAAAGATAGAGAGGGTCAGAAAGAACTCCATTTTGTCTTTGTGGATTTAAAAAAAGCAGGGTGACAGGGTGCCGAAGGAGGAGTTGTGGTATTGCATGAGGAAATCTGGAGTGGCAGAAAAGTATGTTAAACTGGTACAAGACATGTATGAGGACAGCAGGACAGTTGTGAGATGTGCTCTAGGAGTGACAGATAGCTTCATGGTAGAGGTGAGAGTACATCAAAGATTGGCTCTGAACCTCTTCTTGTTTTCGCTGGTGACAGACCAACTAACAGATGAGGTTAGGCAGGAATTCCTGTGGACTATGATGTTTGCATATGACATTGTTATCTGTGGTGAGAGATGGGTACAGGTAAAAGAGAACATGGAGAGGTGGAGGTTTGCACTTTAAAGACGAATCAAAATAAGACAGAGTAAGACAGAGTAAGTAAGCCAGAGTAAGATAGAGTAAGTAAGCCAGAGTAAGCCAGAGTACATGTATATGGCAATGAGAGGGAGGCCATTGGAACAGTGAGTCTATCTCCTCAATCTCGCTCTGGTCACAAAGGTGAAGGACTTAAAATACTTGGGGTCCACTGTCCAGATAAATGGGAAATGTGGTAAAAAGGTGAAAAAAAGAGTCCACATAGGATGAAGTGGATGGAGAATAGTTTCAGGAGAGATATGTGTCAAAATGGTGGCAACAAACATCAAGGGAAAAGTTTAACAGACAATGGTGAGACTATCTATCTTGTATGGTCTGCAGACAGAGAACGTGGACAAAAAGACAGGAGACGGAACTGGAAGGGGCAGAAATTAAGATGTTGAGGTTCTCCTTCAGAGTAACAAGGATGGATAAGATAAGGAATGAGATTATTACAGCACAGGTTGAACAACTGGGAGAAAAAGTCAGAATAGCCAGTCTGAGATGCTTTGGACATGTCCAGAGGAGGGACAGTGGTTTGGATATATCCAAAGAAGGGGCAGTGGTTTTGACATGTCCAGAGAAGGGAAAGTGGATATATTGTTAGAAGGATGTTAGCAATGCAGCTGCCCAGAAAAGACTAAGAGTAATGCCAAAGAGAAGATAAATGGATACAGTTAGACAGGATATGGGTCGAAACGGTAGATCTTTAATCCTACTATTTTGATGTATCTCTAGCACAGTTATTAGAAGCCTTGCATATACATTTTGCATCTACTTTTTGGTGTTTTGCCTCCACTACTAATGTTCTTGGACTTTTTTGTCCACCTGCCACTAGTTTGCTGCTAGGATATCGAGGTAGTTGGAGTGAGGACAGAGGACACAGGGGACAGAGCAAGATTGAGGAGAATGACTCATTGTGGCGACCCCTGAAGAAAAAGAACATGATGATGAAGAAGAACAACAATAATAAGAAGAAGAAGAAGGAGGAAGAGAAGAAGAAAATTGTCCTTACCTTGAGTTGCTTCATCTGGGTCTGCAGCTGCTTCACCTCTGTCTGAAACTGCTCCATCTCCTCACTGCTGTAGCTGCATTCTGAGTCATATGTCTGCAGACACAACACATGGTTCTATTTCGTATGGGCTCTGTACTTTATGAGCTGCCACTGATGGGTTACACCCCGCATACAGTGCACCAACACTGAAAACACGAGTCCACACCCACCCACTGTCTGCTCCCTACCTCTGGACTGCATAAACTGTATTGGGTCAATAGATCTGCTCTCCATTTTCTTCAGCCAGCGACGCAACATAAGAAAAGACCAGAAGAAGATGATAGCGATGATAGGAGGATAGGATGATAGGAGGATAGGACATGTTCGCAGCTCCGAACTGCACAATCTGTGGTGCAGATCTGCTGTGGAGCAGAACACCTAGTTAGGCTCTCATTTTTCTTTTCAGAGCTAGGTGGATCTAAGACCTTTCTGCCTTCAACTAGAAGTTAACGAACCCCCCCCCCTCCCCCTAGTTAGAGGGCAGGAGACAGGAGACAAGAAGCACTCGCACGTGTCTGCCTGGCTTTTTCAGGAATGGACAAAACTAGACCTAGCGGTGCCAGAGCCATTAGCTCCCACCTGGACTCGGCGGGAGAGTTTGTCATCCCGCTATCTAGCCACCGAGACCCAGTCTGATCTCATCTTTCTAGCATTTCTGTCAGAGATCTGATGGCAGAGGATCCAACACACAAACGCAGAAGGGTTTTAAAAATGTTTATTGAGTAAATAAAAAGCTTCTGGTGTCTCAGGTCCAGGGGCAGGAACTGTATCTAAAATGATACAGAGGGGAAAGGTTAGTGTTTGGCAGAATGACAAGTATACAGACAGTCTGGTGAAACACTAACCTTTCTTGTTATAAAGGGACGCTCCAACAGAGATACAAAGCTGCAGAGACCAAGAGAAGTCCAGAGGTGTAGTCAAGGATGAGCAGGGTTCATACACAGAATACACAGAATACACAGAATCCGAAGAGGAGACCGTACCGATAGGGAGAGGCAAAGGCGAAATCCAAAAACAGGTGTAGGTTGTCAACAAGGTCAGAAGGCTGACGCACAAAAGGGACAGACAAAAAGCGTGGTCGAGGGAAACAGGCGTGGATCAAGATTAAAGAGCTGTGAGTACGCTGGATAACTGTGGCTGGAAGCAATCAGTTGATCTGGCAATGTAGTGGAGAAAGCAGGAAGTATATATACACCCAGAAACAGGTGGAAACCATCAGCAGCAATCAGAGGGGTATGGCATGTAAAGAGGCTGGCAGAAGCAGTAGAGGAAAAAACCCAAGACAGCAGAGAAGAAAAAGTCAAACAGTGAACAGAGTGATGAGTAAAAGGAAAAAACAGTGTAAACTGTGACAGCAGCAGCTCAAATGAGGTGGAGCATTGTCCTCAGCCCCCACGGAGACATATGAAGGTGGGTCGACATCCATGACACTCACAAAACAAAAGAAAGTGGGTTATAGACCTCAACACTCACGGAGACACAGGAAGGTCAATCGTCACCCATCTGCTCCCCCGAGCACCCTAGATGGTAGCTCTGCTCCACACAGAGGGCTATGGTAGCTCAATGGTTAAGTCAGGAAGGGCATCCGGCATAAAAACAATTGCCAAGTATTTGTGTAAGTTATTTTGCTTTGCAACCTGGCCCCTGAGGAAGGGATCAGCCAAAAGAAAGAAAAACAAAACAAACCCTGCATTAATATAGGGCCAATACATTATAAAAAATATTTTGCATTGATGGTCAAAAATCCTAACATGAAGTGGTTTTACTCCAAGACAGCCAGAAAATACAACCAAAGTCTGTATTTTATTTACACAATTGTACCAGTTTTGAGGCAAGCCTTTGTTGAAAGGAAATACATAAAGAACGGATATTTCCATGTATGCCTTCTCCTATTCCGCTCCTGTGTTCTGGAATATCTAGCAAAAGATCTGAAGCTCTTGACCTTGACATATCTAAGTGGCTGCAAACAACTGTTAAGTTCATCGCAAAAACCAATGCAGACATGTTCCTGTTTTTAGTATTTTACGTCTTCGCTTTACAACGTAGCTGTTTTTTTAACATAATTTTCTTCCATTTATTTTTTCAATTTACATGCTTTCTTTAATGATTGTCTACCGCTGTCATTGTTGACTACTGTTGTCATCATTCTTTGTTAAAAACAGGGCTCTCTTGTAAATGAGTCTTTGAGGCTCAATGAGACTAACCTGTATAAATAAATGTTGAATGACTCTTTACCTACTTATTCCTTTTTGGGTCACGGGAGTCACGGGTGCCCATTTCCAGCAGCCATTATACAAGAGGCAGTGTTGACCCTGGACAGGTCGCACGTCCATTACAGGGTAAATGGATATGTGTACATTTATTTATTTATTACTGTCAATAAGCTTTCATTCTGCTTTTCACTGTGTGTCTGATCAATACAGCAATTTTTTTAAGTGCATGGACAGAACTTCAAGTTAGCATGTGTATGCTCTCTCATCTGTGTTTCATTCAGCTCTACAAAACCTTGTGGAAAATTGTACTGTGGGCTCATGACAGTGATGAAGGCTCACTTATTTCTGTCAGGCTGCTGAAGCAAGCCAAAACACCTCCTTTGACACTTGGCTGCAATGCTTTCAAGTTGACACATTTGCATTTCAGGAAATTTTTTTATGGATCAGTGACATAACATGAAAAAACTAAACAGTACTGGGTCAATAGAAAGAGACCATTTTTAAATTCAAATAACTTTTGAAGAGTTGGTGCCAAAAAGGGCTGAGAAGTCTCACAGCAGAAAACCCTAAGAAAAACCTCATCACAACTTTCGCCTCGGTAGACGAAGCAAGTTGTGGTGCTTTCTGCAGTCACTTTGGGTTATCAAGTTGAAATATTGACTTTTTTCTTTTCATTAAACAATAGTATAAGCCATTCTTTGTTTTATTTGTAATCATTTTTATCTGTTGTATCAGAAGTTTGTTGAAGAGTTAGCTATTAATGCTCTTTGAAAAGGTTTTCAGTGTACCATTGTATAGTTTTTGGCCTTGCTGAGAAAATGTACTGTACATGGTATTTACACAGGAAATAACATTTGTTCTTTGATTCATATTTTTTCTCCAGAACTTTATTACAAAACATGAAAATCATTCATTGAAATTGTGACCTTGAACAATGAAGATAAAAATAGGTGGATACTGTAGATGTACACTATCTTCTCCAAGCACTTCTTGTTCTTAGAAGAAAATAGCTTCAGTATAGATCTTTTGACACAAGTTCCATCCATCCATCCATTATTTTTATCTGCTTATTCCTTTTTGGGTTGCAGCAATCACTGTGCGAGAGGCTGGGGACACTGTGTACAGGTGTCCAGTCCATCACAGAGACACATAGAGACAATTGAGACAAACAACCTTTCACTCTCACCCAAGGACAATTTAAATGTACCAATTAGCCTAACATTCTACTTCCGGCTCTTGGCGTAGCAGCTGCTTCTCTGCTCCGCTCCTACCCTAAAGTCTTCCTCCTCCCTGATTTTGCTCTTTTGTCTCATCTGCAACACTTTAGTGCTCGCTCGAAGCAATTTGGAACATGGATTTAATCGCGTGGGCTGTTTCCTCTATCAATAATTTTTTATCTACAAAGCGCTCTGGACCAGAAGCCCCATCGACACGCATGCGGTCGGTTACATCATTGATTCCTGGGGAGAATGGAAAATGATGTGTCTGACCATTCTTTCGGTCGAGGACGTGGAAGACCTTTACATAATTGGATTTATGGTAGCAGGTGTGCTGCTCTTTGGCTTGTGCGGGAGCTTCTGCTACTGGAAAATCAGGAAGACTTCCGCGGCAGTCAACGCACTGTCAAAGCTTCTTGCTCAGAACGAGTCTTTGATCCGAGCTGTGACCTCAATGAACCAGCTGTTGTATGAGCTTAATCGCACTATGGGAACAGCCGAGGACCGCAGACCTGCGGTGCGGTTTGGGACTCGTTTGCAGCCGAGCGGATTACACCAGGGGGGAGACGTGGATCCATAGCTCGGGTCGAATGAAAGCTCACATAATTTGGAGGAATTGGATTTCAGACAGAACCTGGACTCAAGGCCAACGGTAAAAGTTCACCGAAGCCTCCCCTGAAGAATAATAAATCAACTAATATAATCGGGACTTCCCAAGCAACCTTGAACAAGGCTGACTACAAATCTCTCCTGGAGTCTGAGCAACTGGAAAGAACTGTCGCACCCCCCGAGAGCTCTCTGTGTGCTTTCAGATAAAGCTGGCTGAGTCCATCTGCAGAACTGTGCTCTATCTGGACTATCTGGATGAATGTTCACAGACTTTATCTCACTGCTTCGCCACCAAAATGCATTATGTGATTTGTCTTATCTGTGCTTGGGCTGGTAGAGTTTTTTGACTGTATCATAGAATGTCCTATAAGACAAAATGTGATAGTATCTTCTTTTTCGAATACCAATGATTACCCTTATGTAACCTTCCTTTTTTTTATATCTGTTTTTTGCGGCGCAATTTAATTATTGCTGCGGATGTTGTGCACATGTCCCCTCTTAAGGACGGTGTGTGCATCAATTGCAATGTTTTGTGCTTCGGTGCAATGACTATGCCAATAAAGATATATTCTATTCTATTCTATGTGAGCTTATTTCATTACTTCTGACTTTGGTTGCAAAACTTTCCCTCCCTTTGCAGGAAGCAGCAATCAGTGTTGACTTCTGAGAAGGGGACTGATGGCTTAAGTTCTGGGTAACATAGTTCTTTAGACTGGCAAAAGAGTGGATGATTACTGAAAGAAAACTACAAAATGGCAGTACTTGTTTTGGTGGGGGGAGATATTATGTACATGAACAGCACTGTACAGTACTTAAACAAAACCGCAATAGACAGAATCCATGAAAAACGATTGGTAAAGTAATAATAATAATAATTAAAGCTGCAAGCAGCATTGAGGCTCTCACAGCAAAGTGCCACTCTGACCTTATTGTGGCGACCGCGGGAGCTCCAGCTTATCCTCCCGGTCGTTATCTCGAACACTCTCGTGCCTATCCTGCTTCCATTCGCCAGGGTACGCATTTGCCAAATCTTCTACATCACCTGTGAACTCAGGAGCTCCAGCAACGCCTCCCGGTCGCAATGGTGAATGTTCCCATTCTGTTTCTGCTTGCGTCCACTAGAGTGTGCACTCCTTCCATATCAGTACGAGTAGGGTGCAAGCCTTCCAAATTTGGCTGAAATGCGACTTTTCAGACAGGAGTTTTTGGGATTTCCTTTTTTGTGGCGAATGTTTGATGAAGACTTCCGTTAGGCTTTTTAACATGTCATGTGTGGTAATCAACAGTTAACAAATACAGTTTCAATCTTATATGTTACACAAGATGAAGCTAGAAGCATCATCCGATAATTGTGAGTTTCTTTGTGAGTGGACGGGGCTTAAGTGATGTCATGGATCAACAATACCAAATTTTCTCTAAGTGCTCATTGATCTAGTACCAATCATCTGGTGCAGATGGGATTATGTATCATTGAGATAGAGGGCACCCTTGAGTCAATTGTTAAACAACCATACCAATGTGTTTAGAAGTGGCCATAGATGACACACAATAAATCTGGAATGTATCAGTTGGTCTATCATTGACATATAACAGTTTGAATTATCTAGGGGGCGCACTGGAATAAAAAGTTAAATAACAACATAATTATGTGCAGAAGTGCTCACTGATGACGTACAATAAATGTGGTGCATATCGGCTGATCTATCAATGAGATATAACAGTTTGATAATGTGGTTTAGCATATGACTCCAGTGCACCCCCTACATTATTCAATGTGGGTAGAAGTGCTCAGTGATGAAGCACAATAAATCTTGTCCAGATCGGGTGATGTATCAGTGAGATATAACTTTAGTGATAATATAGGGGGTGTTGTGGAGGGTTTTAGCCACTAACATAGATGCCTGTTCAATTGGTGGATAATGATCGATCGTAACAATTTTGGTGCCCCTCGGTTCAAATATGTGAAATTTAGAGCCAAACATATGGCAACGGCGTCACATCTGAGATAGTGACATCACCACACCCACATACTCCAGTGAAAACTGTTTATAATTTAAAGCAAGTCAGACCAACTTGTTATATGTCTTGTAACACAGGATCATCCTAATTAGTTCAAGGGTGTCAGAGAGGAAGCATTCTTAGAAAAAAGTGACTTCCTGTTCTGAGGGGGTGGGGCTTCAATGATGTCACAACATGACACAAAGGATCCTCGAGCATTCAACAGAGATGACTCATGCCTAGTTTGGCGCATTTTGTTCTTTCATTGTGAAAGTTATAGGTTTTTGAAATGTATGGCATGAAGTGCAACTTTGAGGCCTGGCCATGCCCCAACATAAATGAAAACGCAAGCTTTTGATAAGTTTTACTGTCCAATGGGTTAAGGGCATATTAACCAAGTTTGAAGGCAATCCTTCAAAATTCCTAGGAGTTTGTTAAAATCTGCTATCAGAAATGCAGAAAAATGACATTTTGACCCAAAATGGCCAAATTCCTGTTGGCTTTGGACCAGAGCTACAAGAGACTTTTTCGTAGGTCTTGAGAAGATACAGATGTTCACCTAGTTTCAGAATTATCGGGCTAAAAACAGCTTGGGGCTGAGGTTATAAAATAGTCTAAGGGCACTGTGGAGACTATTGGACAATTATCATGGATTCCTGTTCAAGGGACGGGCAATGTTCGATCATACTGATTTTGGTACTCCTCGGATCAAATCTGTGGATTTTAGAACCGAAGTTATGGCAACGACGTTCCGTGTCACTTTGCCACGACGCCACGCCCACATGCTCTACCCGAAACAGTAAGGGTTGGAACACAAGTTACACCAACATGTCTTGGGTCACGGGACACACTGTCATGTTGATTAGGTAATAGGGGTCAGATCGGGATGTTCAAAGTAAAACTTGACACTTTCTGTTGTCAGGGGGCGTGGCTTAAGTGATGTCCTGATTTGACCATTCAGTCTTGCAGAGGACCGGATGTGGATCAATCACTGAAGGTTTGATGTATTAGACAGTTTTCTTGTAGGAGCTGTTAGGGTTTCATTTTTCATGGCTAGATGTCCAATTTTGACATCTGGCCCGCCCCTTCAGCATGCTTTGAAATGAACCGTTTTGATAACTTTTGGTCCCCCATGTCTTATGAAGAAACCGGCCAAGTTTAAAAGTGATTGAGCGAAATCCCTAGAAGCAGTTAGTTCAAACGCGGAGGCTGTAAACAGCCAAAAAGGTGTTAAAATTTGGACAGGATTCCAAAATGGCCACTGTCCTGTTTATCGTACAACGTTTGTGCAAGAGGGTTTTCTATGCATCTTGGTGAATTGGACAAGTGTACCAAATTTCATGCTTCTACAACAAACTATGGCCAATGCGCATGGTATTTCAAAAATTTCTAGGTGGCGCTCTTGAGCCGTTTCTGTAGCAATTTTTGTCATGCCCTTAAAATACGTAAATATGCAACAGTCCTGATATATCTGCCAAATTTGGTGAGTTTTGGTATATGTAAATGCCCCCAATAGCCCAATGCATTTGGTGGAAAAAAATTGCAGGTCAGGCTTGAACAGAGCGATTACAAAAGGCCTTCGCAGCGCTTTGCTGCTTGGGCCTAATAATACTTTATTTATAACAGCCACAGCTGTAACAAAGTCTTGTACATATAAAATCAAAAACATTTAAACACATAAAAATAAAACAGTTGTTAAAACATTAAGATTAAGTAGCGAGGGACTACTGTACAGTATATCCTGATGCATGCACAATAATCCAAGTAGAAAATCTAAAAACGTTAAGTCTGGTCCTTTGGTCATTCAAAAAACAAAATAAAAAAACAACAAAACAAAAACAAAATTAAAGCTGCAAGCAACATTGATTCCCTCACAGCAAATCACCGCTCCAGCCTTACAGCGACCGCGGGAGATCCAGCTAGTCCACCCATTCGCCATCACAAACGCTCTCATGCCTATCCCACACAGGTTCACCAGGGTACGTATTTGCAAAATCTTCAACATCGCCTGCGACCGCCGTAGCTCCAGCAATGTTTAGGGATTTTGAAGGATTGCCTTTAAACTTGGTTAATATGCCCTTAACACATTAGGGAGTAAAAAATTACCTAAAGCGTGTGTTTTCATATATGCTAAAGAAGGGGTGTGGCTAGGCCTCAAATTTGCGCTTCACGCAGTATGTTTCAAAACGCTATAACTTTCACATTGAAAGACCAAAATGCACAAAACTTGGCCTGAGTCATCCCTGTTGGATGCCCGATGATCCTCTAGGTCATATTCCTCAAAACAGGAAGTCACGTTTTTTACTTCAAATGCTCCCTCTCTGACCCCCTTGACCTAATCAGGATGATCCTGTGTTAGAAGACACATAACAAGTTGGTCCGACCTACTTTAAAGTACAAAAACTTTTCGCTGGAGGATGTGGGCATGGTGGCGTGACAAATTCAGAAGTGACGCCGTTGCAATCCGTTGGGCTCTAAATTCCACAGATTTGAACTGAGGTGTACCAAAATCAGTATGATCAATCATTATCCACCCGTTGAACAGGAATCCATGATAATTGGCCAATAACCTCCACAGCGCTCCCTATATTATTCCTACAGTTTTATCTTAGTGATACATCTTCTGATCTGTACCAGATTTATTGTGCATCATCAGTGAGCACTTCTAGACACAGGGATGTTGTTGTTTAACAAGTGACTCCAGTACGCCTCATAGATTATTCCAACAGTTATAGCTCAGTGATGCATGTTCCAATCTGCACCAGATTTTTGGTGCGTGATTAGTGAGCATTTCTAGAAACATTGGTATTGTGTTTTAACAATTGATTTAAGTGCGCCCACTAGATTATTCAAACTGTTTAATCTCAGTAAGATATCATCCAATCTGAAACAGATATTTTGGGTGTCATCAGTGGCCATTTCTAGACATATTAGTATTGTGGTTTAACTTTTGACTCCAGTGCGCCCTCTAGATTATTCCAATAGTTATATCTCAGTGACACATCATCCAATATGTGCCAGATTTATTGTGCATGATCAGTGAGCACTTTTACACATATTGTTATTATGGTTTAACATATGACTCAAGTGCGACCCCTAGATTTTTCCAACATTTATATATCAATGAAACATCATCCAATCTGTACCAGATATTCTGTGCATGATCAATAAGCACTTCTAGACACATTGGTTTTGTTTAACATTTCACTGTAGTTCGCCCCCTAGATTAGTCCAACAGTTATATCTCAGTGATACATCATCTGATCTGAAACTGATTTTTTCTGTGCTTCATCAGTGAGCAATTCTAGACACATTGGCATTGTTGATTCATGACATTACTTAAGCCACACCCACTCAGAGAAGAAACTGTCGATTATTGGGTGGCTCTTACAGCTTCTGTGTAAGAGATGACAGAATCTGTATGTTAATTACCACACATGACATGTTGAAAAGAATAAAGGAAGTGCTCGTCAAACATTTGCCACAAAACAGGAAGTGACAATAACTCCTGTCTGGAAGGTCGGATTTCTGCCAAACTGATAAGGCTTGCAGCTGGTCTTGTATTGATATGGGCAGAAGGTGATTTCGACGATTTGGGATATGCGCACCCTGGTGGATGTGTGTGGGAATGGAATTAGAGTGGTCACAGTTGTGACTGGGAGGTGTTGCTGGAGCTCCGGCTGTCACAGGTGATGTCCAAGATTTGGCAAATGCGCACCCTGGTGAATGGGTACAAGATTGGCTCAAGAGTGTTCATGATGGCGACTGGTTGGACTAGCTGGACCTTCCGCAATCGTCATAAGCCAGAGCGGCGCTTTGCTGTGAGGGCCTCAATGCTGCTTGCAGCTTTTATTTGATTATGTTATAGCTTTTTCCCCCATCTTTTAATATTAAATTGTAACTTAAGACTGTAAAGAATGTACGGTCATATAATGTTCACTGTGTCCGCTGTGTACAGGATGTTTCACTCAAAATATTTAATTATTTGATATTATGAAATGTTCTCATCAGTAAAAGTATCAAACGTCCGATCATCCAATAGACCATCCAAGTGCTTTTTTTTCCTGACGCAAACTTCCGTCTCTTGTTCCATCTTCGCCTCGTTGCATTTCACTCAGTGACTATCACATGAGTGTTTCTTCTGTTTAGATTTGTTTGTGCATCTCCTCCAGGTAGCGGAGAGGAGCTGCTGACAGAACAAAGCAGGTAAGGAAAAATACATGAATGAGCAATGTTTGGGTGTACGTCACTTTTCTCTCTGACATTTGAGGAAGTAGGGGTTTAGGCTGACAACAGAAACACCAACATGACTGAGGAATCACTAGCATCTGTGAATGGGTCACTTTACTCACAACAGAAACTGCACAGAGAAGACATGTGGGTTAGAAGTGCTGAGCCACTCACTTTTTATGTGAGCGCACGTTTAGTGTTACCTGCTGACTGACAACCAACTCATCCTTTGTCATTCACTTCTTTTTTACTTCTCAATGTCATAAACAATGATTTAAAAAATGATCAGGGAAAATTTTTCATAGTTTTATTAAATAGCTCCAGAGTTCAGACCGAGTTTAATGTATCAAACAAGGACAACAAAAACTAATAGAAAATCAGAAATCACTAGCAGAACATGTCTTTAACATGTATTTTAGAGCTGACAAGCGTGGAGGAGAAAAGAAAGAGTTAGACATCTACAGCTCCAGATGCAGGAAGAGAGCTACCTGCATCATGAAGGATCCCACTCACCCAGCACACACACTTTTTGCCCCACTCCCCTCATGCAGGAGGTTGAGGAGCATTAAGTGTAGAACCACTAGACTGAGGAACAGCTTCTACCCTGAGGCTGTTATGCCTCTTATCCACAGGGCCTGTTCGCGCTCGTTCCGGCTCCTTCGTAACTA